>SNQJ01S0041707.1:29143-51325 GCA_010110895.2 Picea sitchensis
AAGTGAAGTGACAAAATCAAAGAAGATTATTTAAATGATAAAGTGAGGTGACAAAGTCATGGAGGAATATTTAAATGATAATGTAATGGAGAATTTCTAATTATGGAAAGTGGTTAACCCTAAAAATGAGGAAAATAGGTTAAGTGACCTAGAAATGGGTTAAGTGACCTAGAAGATGCTTCTAAGGAAGATCTTTGGAGAGTATAAATAAGAGGCAAGGATCTCTCATTTTACATCACACTTGAGCATATTGAATATCTATAGGTGACTGAGGTAACCAAAGGATATCTAAGCCGAATTTCAGAGGGAAGGTGAAGAAAAGAAGGTCGGAATTCAAGGGAGGATAAATTCTTTTTATGATGCTTTCTAAGGTATGTTATTTACAGGTCATCTCACCATTTTCGAAATAATTTTTTTTCTAGAATGATTCAGATAGTGAAATTGATAATCCATTGAGGAAACATATCCAAGTATCTTTGGTAAAACGTTCAACTTGTGGGTCATTGTATTTTTGGAGTTACACTAGTCCTGAAACTAGTCTAAAACAAGTGTTTAGGGTAAAAACATCATAAATTCTTCATAACAACTCCAAATTCAGTAAGACAATTTTTTTTGGTTAGAGTATAGTTTGTAGTATTCGGTGTAACATTTCCATATCCATTCAACAAATATTCCATGCGGGGCATGCTCTACAAGGTCTCTCTCTACAATAAGCCAAAATTCAGCAAGGTGTGCCATTTTTGCTATAACTCCTTTTCTGAGAGGTTCCAAGTAGTGACACCTGAAGGGATTGCATAAAACAAACTGAAGAACATTGTGTACTATTTTCAGATCTTTATTCATTATAGGTACATAGTTATGATTATTTCAAGTTAGGGTTGTTGACTAATCCAAAGCTGGTCATGTGAGACTAAAGAAAAGTTTGATGAAAATGCTAGTCTCTTGTTGTGAAAATTAAGAAAGGTTTGTAGGTATGTGATCATATACACTAGGTCTATTACAGAGTTGCAAATCATATTTGGATGATGAAATTGATGAGGGATTTTGGTTAAGGTACATGTTGGGCACATGGTTGAGACAAGTAGTTGATGAGTTGGCACATACATGAGGTGTATATTTGATGATTTTGGTACATCTTGATGAGTCATAGTTGATGAGTAGTTGATACATGATTGGTACATACTTGGTACATGGTTGGAGACACTTGTTAGTACTATTGTTGACACATGGTTTATGGATGATGTAGCATACTTGTATTGGTATATTATTAGAAGCACTTATTGATCTTGGTGATGATTATGCGTTGTTGTGTTATGGTTGGTTGATGCACATATTTGAGAGTTGTCTTGGTGATTGATCTTGTTGAGTAGATCTGATTTGGTTGATAATATTGATGAGATAGGTTGTTGTGATAGTTTGTTTGGACAGGTTGCTGTGATAGGTTATTTGTACAAGTTTGGTGCATGGTTGATGCACTTGTTCATGGTACGGGTTTTGTACAGGTTTGGTGCATGGTTGATGCCCTTGTTCATGGTATAGGTTTTGTACATGTTTGGTGCATGGTTGATGCACTTGTTCATGGTATAGGTTTTGTATAGGTTGGTGCATGGTTGATGCACTTGTTTATGGTACATGTTGATTATAGGTTGATTGGTACAGATTTACAATGTTATATCTCATAGTCATAGTGTGATAGTGGTTCCATCATTCTACTTATATGTCAGGGTGATTGGACGATGTAAGGAAAGGTGGTTGTAGCCACCTTTCGGTTTTAGCCGGAGAACATAGGGGGTTGTAGCCTCCTTCTGGTTGTATCCAAAGAATTGGGGAGTTGGAGCTTCCCTCAAGTTGTAGCCTAATAAACTAGGGGCTTTGAGCCTCCTTCTAGTTGCAACTGAAAAACAAAGCAAGTTTGTGCTTCCAATGAATGTAATTCTTCAAGATATATAAGAAAAAGAATTATGTGGTTTTCTCTTGCTTTGGGTTTCGACGTAAAACAATGGTGTACTATGTATGTGTATGATTTATCATTTGTTCATTTCTTATTTACTCTGCATTTATTGGATGATAATGCTGCATTGATATAACACTTGGATTATATGGTTAAAAAGGATTAAATTTCTCTATTACTGATTCACCCCCCATCTTAGTAATCCAACATCAATGACTATGACCATTGTTCCCTCTATCCAAAACGTGTTTGGCACTCCCTTTTCATATGGGATGTATGATTTTGAATCTAGTTCGACCTTAAACTACTATAATCTATAGACTATTGGTATGGGGGCAGGGAGTTCTAACGCTCCCTTACAAGGATCTTTTGCGGGAAACACTGTACTTTTAACACTATCCCTCACGGTGGGGGTCATATCCCTCCTCCATACTCTTCGCTCGGAGGCACTTTCCAATAGCCAATCGGGCTTAGATAAGCTCTAGGTTGTTTAGTGGGGGGAGTCATGGGCCTCAATCCTATATGAATCTGGTAGGGTCTATGCCTTTTTCTTTGTTTTGTGCATTTGGAAATAATGCTTTCTCATCGTCTGATTTCTCAACAGGGGGTAACCCCATATTTGTTCAACCAAACCTTATGCAAGGCTTCATTCATTCACAGGGAGAAATGATAGGATTTTAATCCTCACAAGGTCCTAGAAATCCCTCGAAGGGCTCGTTTCCTTCACAAGGGATGTCAATCGGGGACAACCCCTCCCACAATCAGTGGAACCTTGGGTAGGGTTCAGTACATATGCTAGGAGGGTTAGTTGGGGGCATCCCCAATCAAGGTCCTTGGAATACCGTGCAGGGAGCCATCCCTACACAAGGTATGTAATCCAACTATGGGAATCATCCGGTGATGTAGAATCAAGCACAAAATCCTTTTACTGGCCAGGTGTTGGGCCCTTCATTTTGATGAATAGAAGTTGGCAAGATATGTTGCAGCTTCATTTTGGAGAACATAAGTTGTGCAAGATGCTGAGGAGATGGACAACAGACTAAAGAAACAAAAATAAAGTGGTTGGAAGGATAGGGCAACATCAATTTTGAGGAAAGAAGTTGTAACAAGATCAAGAAGAAGAGAGAACTCTCAGGTTCTCAACCAGCAAACTCAAAGATCAGATTATATATATGAGACTGATATGATTGTAAAAGGGTTGTTGGTCTGAGATTGTTATTGTTTTTATTATTGTTTTTATTACTAAGGTTGGTATAGGATTGATGTTGTGACGGGAGTCACTATTGTAATGGTCCATACTATTAGCATAGTTGAGTTTTAGAGATCTGGGTAAGAACCAAACTATCAATGTATCCGAGTTTTGTATTAGTTTATATGCGGAGGAGAAAGATACTATAACATTGTCTCATATTTGATGAGGACCATCCTCTGATTACTTGTGTATGTGAATCGAGTTGTGAGAAGAACCTGATATGATAATATAATTGGAGGCCCAAATTTTGAACATATCATGTGTATTTACTCTCCTGTATGTATTGATTGTTGCTATGTATTATCTTTTATGTCTGATATACTTAAATTGCTTCATTATGAATGGTGATGCAACACTGTTTTATTTATTCTTAGTTAGGAAATGTTCATAACTGCTACAGGTTTAATCTATCTTGCGCAAGATTAATATGAATCTTGATCACTTAGAGGTCTGTCTAAGTATTCTCCTTACCCTTCCCTCTCTTTCTCATCTTGGTTATGATTCAGGTAATACTTCTTCACTCCTGGGAAGATGAAAATGCCAACGCTCTAGACTAATTCAATACCTTTTATTGGTAACTTGAGAAGGACCGTTGTCTGATCACTTTTGCACCAACAAAATGGTTCCCTTGTCGGGACCTATGTTTCAAAAGGGAACTTGTGAGGAAAATGCTTATGTGGATCTATAGATATGAGATTCACCAATGGTGGGAATGAAACTGTGATTCATTTATATGGAAGGAAGCAAAGTTATGAGGTAAAATCAAGAAGGATACAAGAGATTGTGTCTTTTAGTCAGAAAGATCGAGTGACTAGTATGAGATATTTTGGTTAAAATTACTAGAAGAACTATTCCATTGGATAGATTGACTCCAAGAAGCTCCTGAATTCCAAGAATGCATCAAGAAGACCTGTACTTGGGATACAAAGAATATCTCAACACTTCAACAGTTGGATCACCAAAATACACGAGTGATCGATTTTTGGGTTAATACGACTCTTGAGGGATATATCATTGAATTAGCAGTTGAGAATCAACAATCTTTTTCATGGGAAGAAGAAATTTTCAAGAAAGGTACACAGGGGAGAATATTGAGGGAAATTCCCCTATGGATCAAATTATTCTTGATGGAGGATGGGATGATAACTACTCCCTCGACTAACATGGCAGCCTAAACACCTACGCATGGGGTAGGGTGATTTTAGGTAGGATCATGACCTGATAAGGGGATAGGGTTCTTTGATAGACGGGGGAAGATCAAGAAATGAGAAATCCTTAAGGAGAGCTTCCATTGTCGAGAAGAGGTGGAATGGAAAGGAAAATAAAGTAGTGAAGCAGTACGAGGTGTTGCGAAAAGAAATTGGATTAAGAGGAATAGATGAAAGAAAGAAGGAAGAGTTGAGGAAGGTAAGAAGATAAGAAATACTGGCCAATCCAAGATTACAACAGAGAGAATCACAGAGAGGAAGGAGTCCTCAGATGGGTGGATGAGAGGAAGAGTGTGGAGAATCAAGGGAAGATTAAGCAGGTCTGGACCTTGCAAGTGATCAAGAAGATTCAGACCCGATATCATGAAACATCGGGAATCAGGAAGAGAAGGCTACTCCAGAGGAAGAAAACAAAACCCCCCAAATCAAAGAAACCTGCCTAGAAGTCAGTGGAACCAACCCTAAATTACCCATCCCCCAGGTGTCATCTATACCTGTGGTAAATTATATGCTGCCTACTTATGTTATTTCTATTCCATAGCATCCAGTTAGTTAGAGCCAGTCTGTAAGTGTAATCATCAGGATGATATTGGGATCCCCATGCATATTGCAACCAGGACCATTAGGTTTCATTATAATAGGAACAATGAGACCCACAATGGCTGGGAATATGGTAGGATCTATTGATCGATACCCATAATTCTTGGGTAAAGGGGATGAAGATGTATAAAAACATTGGTTCTTATGTGAGGCCATTTGGAGGTCCAGAGGGACTCTCGATGCAAACAAGTTGGTAGAGTTTCAGACTACCTTGAGGGGTCATGCTCTCAAATGGTATATGAAGGGTATTTAACTAGGGGTGCAATGACAAGCATTCACCCTGGGCCAAGTTCGTTTGAAATTCATCGCTGAATTAAAACTACCTCAGTCAAAGAAATAAGCTCTCTCTGAGTTGCGGGATATTCAACAAAGGGAAGGCGAATATTCCTAGGAGTACAACCAAAAATTTAAAGATGCAATTGGGAGACTAGCACATCCAATTCACGAAGATCACCAGAGGGAATGGTACATCCAAGGATTACTACATCTGACGAGAATTCCTTTAACACAACAACAAATATCAACATTAACAAATGCCTTGGAATAGTCGATGAAGATCAAAGCCATAACAGGTTATCCAGGGAATGTGAGGATGACCAGGTCTCGCGTAGATGAATTTTTTTTGCAACTCTAAGGATAAATATCGACGCTAATGGAAAATATTCAAGAAATAACCACACCAAGACTAGGACGACCTAAGGTTTGGTGCACATGATGCTACACAAAAGGGCATCTGGAAAATGAAAGTTTGTGCATGAGGGGAATGGGACCTCCTCACAATCCCATGGGACCATCTTCAGGACCAACAAGAGGAGTTATGCAAGTATCTGCGAATCCACCATTCCATACACCAGGGCTATACAATACCTTCCCAAGTGCTCAAAAATCTCATACATCTGATTATTGTGAGATTTTCCAAACACATGGGCATGCGCTGAGGCAGTGTCCTATTATGCAAAAGTAAACAACTACACCCAATACAATACACTATGATTTATGTGCATCTACAACCCATGCCACAAATCAATGTAGAGCGTTGGATGTACTTGCTGACAAATTAGACCGGACAACATTCAAAATAAATGAAACCCCCCAAGGACCTGGATGAGGCTAGGGAGGTGGGGTTGGAGGTGGATTCATAGGAGGGAAAAATGGAGGAAGAGGGTTGAGCCAATGTTACAATTGCAATGAACAAGGTCATTTGGCCAGAGAATTCCCTCATCTAAGAAGGCCATGGTGCTCTCACTATAGGAATAATGGGCATGCAACTGAAGACTTCCCATAGTTGATCGCAAAATGGGAGGATCGAGTTCGTCAATGAGGAGATAATATCATAAGCTCATAATTAAACATGGGAATCAAGGGAAAACTACCTAATATTAACATCATTACTCATGGAGGATATAAAATTGGGGCGAATGCAGATAGTCATCCTAAGATTCAAAACGTTGTTCCCAAAGATGATAGGTATGACCCTGTGAGACAACAGTTGTTTTTCAAAAATGAAATAGAAATATTTAAGAGCATCGCCACTCCATAAATAATGGAGAATCCCCCTAGAGTCGCATTTCAACCTAACCTTGTGAAATACCCTACCTCACCACTGACACCTAGAAATTATGCAATTCCAAGGAGACACCCTGAGCAGTCTCAAAGTGTAATCAATCTCTAGTTTCAATTGTTATTTTATATATTAGGGGATGACCAACTTACAAAGAAGTTGCACAACACCCTGTAACTAATACTTGGAAATGAGGGAACCCCAAAAGCCATAGTAAGGACCAACCTGCCAGAGAGGAATACCCAAATAATACAAAGAAGGAAGGTGCGAACAGGAAAATAATTTAGGTTAGAAGCCCAACTAGATGATTTTGAAATCAAAGACGTCATGCTAGATTTGGGATCCGATGTCAACATCCTACCCAAAAAGACCTGAGAATATTTGGGAAAACCTTAGTTAGTATATTCTCCCATCCAGTTGAGAATGGAAAATTAATACTGGATTTTACCAGTAGGAAGGTTGGAAAATGTGGAAATAGATGTTGTGGGAGTTAAGATCATACTCGATTTTGAGGTAATTGAAATCATGGGAGATACGGATCCCTAGCCTGCTCTGCTTCAAATCGATTGGGAATAGGACAACTATGCTATCATTGATTTAAAGAGGGACACCATGACTTTTGAAACATATAAGATAAAATTAGTTCAACCCTTAGATCCATGTTTAGGGCCTAGATATATTGAACCAATGGACCACATTATGGAATCAGATGCTCTTGGCCAATTATAAACCATAACAGTAGGAATGAGACCATATTACATAAATCCCACTGCAGATGGATCAGTAAGTTTGAGAAGTATATAGTTTGTTGATGAGGATTCAAAAGTAGTGTTTGACAGTTGGCAGCAGGGTTCATCTGAGAGATTCTCAAGACAATGCACAATTGTCAGGGCAACGAGATGGATTGGAACCAAGGTCCGAGAACACCCAACATATAATGGTACCTCAGAGGTACATAGTTTTCTTACCAACATGGAAGAGGAAACAACGATGGATCAAAGGATCTTTGTTCTTGATGTAGCCTTCCAAGATACCCCCACTAGATGGTGGGCCACCCATAAAGCCTTGATTAAGAAGTGGGAAGATGCAAAAAAATCCATCCAATGTCGATTCCAAAGTAGGGATAAACTAAAATAAGAGATGAATATAGAATTTCAATATGCGCAACTGTTTGATGTACGATTTGACCCTAAAGTGTATATTGAACATTTCTTAAAGCAGTGGAGAGTTGCGAAAGTACCCTCTCACCTATGGGTTCAAGTATTTCCCATTCATTGGGGCCAATCCCAAAGGTCTGGTATATACACATGGAGACCAGAAGACAAACAAATTGTTGGCATACCTTACAAGACCAATTTTGCAAGGACTTATCCTTTATAAGTACCCTAAACTCAACACGGTCCTTCAAAGAATCAGGGAAATGTTTTTCACTGACATTTGCAAAAGGATATCAAGTCTAGTAGTGTGTGTTGACCATGCTCACTTGCTTCAATCTAGTTTGTGTCTTGAAATTAATAAGATACCAATACCTTGATGTAAAGTTAAGAAATACCTGGAAAAACCTTATGACTTAGAAGATCTTAGAAACTTAGCCATTAAAGAAATGGAAGGCAGTAGAGAGATTCAGGATACCATACTTAGTCACACCTGTAGCTCGTAGAACCATCCACTAAAGTTGCAGAAAGTTAATATAGGGATTGCAGAAAATCCGAAGATAGATTTTATAGGAGATTACTGGGATAATAAAACTATGAATGAAGTACACAACTTGTTGTGGGAGTATGAGGACTTGTTTCTGAAAACATTCTCAGAATTGAAAGGTATAAAAGGAACCATGTGAGAAATGAAAATCGAGTTGAAACCTGGCTCAAGACCTATGAAGCACAGACCATACCGACTTAATCCTAGAATAAAAGAGAAGGTTAAGAAAGTAGTGGACAAAATTATTGCGGCATGACTTATTTTCCCAGTTGAAGAGGAAGAATGGATTAGCCCTACAGTTATGTAGAGTAAGAAAGATACATAATAAATTTAGATCTACGTGGACTATAGAAGTCTAAATTATGCATGTGCGCATGATCCGTTTCCAACACCTTTAAGAGATGGTGTGTTCGATCAAGTTGCGGGAAAAGAATCTTATTCGTTTACAAACGAATTTTCAGGATATCACCAACTCATAATTGCAGAGGAAGACAAGAAGAAGACTACATCCATAACTAAATGGTGATCATTTTAATACAACATAATTCCCTTTGGCTTGAAGAATCCCCCTACAGTTTTTTCTTGGATTGTGATAGCAGTATTTTGAGAGTTCATCCACAAGTTTGTAGAAGTTTACATGGATGATTGGATGGTATACAACCTGTTAAAATACCATGTTAGGCTACTTTGGTTAATGTTTGATAGATTTTGTGAAATGCAAATATCTCTGAATCTAAGGAAGTGTATTTTATGTGTACCTCATGGCAACCTGTTAGGCCATATTGTATGCAGAGAAGGAGTCTTGGTAGACCCAACTAAAGTTGTAGTCATTCTAAACATGTCTCCACCTACAAGTGATAAACTATTTCACTCCACACTGGGACATACATGATATTACTGCAGGTTCATCAAAAGATCTGCAACTATCATTACACCCCTAGAGAAATTGTTGAAGAAGTCCGAACGATTATGGTGGACACCAGAATGTGACAAAGCATTCGACATTCTCAAAGAAAAATTAAGTACTGCACCTATCTTGATATTTTCCAATTGGGAAATTAAATTCCATGTACATGTGGATGCATCAGGCATTTCCCTGGGAGCCATTTTAGCACAACCAGGAGAAGGTAATATGGACCACCCTATCTAATTTTCTAGCATAAAACTTTCACAAGTTGAATGCAACTACACAACCACCGAAAGGGAAGGTCTAGCTATCATTTATGCATTAAAAAAATTTAGACACTACTTGTTAGGCTCTCATTTCAAGATTTTTACTGACCATTCTGCATTGAAGTACCTAGTTAACAAACCAATACTTGAAGGAAGAATTTGTAGGTGGCTATTGCTCTTTTAGGAGTTTTCATTTGAAGTAATTATCAAACCAGGAAGATGAAATGTAGGTCCAGATCACCTTTCCAGATTGGAGTCAAGGGAAAGTGGTGGATCAGTGGATGATAAACTCCCATATGCGGACCTGTTCTGGAGTGAAGCCATCCCAAAGTACCTTGAAGACATTGTTGTCTTCTTCAGTACATGGAAATGCCCAGAAACTTACTCTGCAACCCAAAAGCAACATATGATGGTTCATGCAACAAACTATCAACTGATTTCTAGACAACCTTACAAATTGGGACTAGAAAACATCCTTAGGAGATGTGTCTTAAACCACAAAATGCAAGATATCATGTGGGAATGCCACAGTGGAGTTGCGGGAGGACATGTTGGAGGTAAAGCTACTACATAGAAGGTACTTCAAGCAGGATTATGGTGGGCTATGCTATTTAAATATGCTAAGGAGTATGCTATATTTTGTGACATATGCCAAAGAGTAGGAAAGACATCACAAAGATATGAATTACCCCTTCAGCCAGTCAAGGCACATTAGGAATTTGAGAAGTGGTTTGCTGATTTTATTGGACCGATCAACCCCTTGTCTAAGCACTCAAATGCCAGATACATCATTACCACAACTGATTACCTCATAATATGGGTTGAAGCAGAGGCAATTCAATACCGTTCGATATATACAAATGCTATATTTATCTTCGAGAATGTCATCACTCAGTTTGGATGTCCTAGAAGTTTGACCAATGATCTAGGTAGTCACTTTATCAGTAGCACAATCACAACGTTGACAACATAATTCCTTATACAACACCATAAGAGCAATCCCTACCATCCACAAGCTAATGTTACAGTAGAGGCATTCAATAAAATTATGGAAAGAGGATTGACAAAAGTATGTTGCACAAACAGGGAAGAATGGGATGATAGAGTTCCAACAGTCTTGTGGGCTTACAAGACTACCACGAAGAAGCTACAAAAGTATAATCCATTTCAGTTGGTTTATGGGAAAAAAATTGTTTTACCTACATAATTTATTACCCCTAGTCTCTATATACACATGGCAGATGATGAATCAATTGCGTGGAAGATTGCAGACTTGCAAGAGCTTGAGGAAGCAAAATTTTTAGTAGATTTTCATTAGACAGTTGAGAAATCTAGAAAAAATGCTTGTCCTGACATGCACATTAAGGATAAAATATTTATGCAAGGGGATAAGGTACTACTCTACGACAACTGATATCATAAACATCCAGGAAAGTTGTGCATGCATTGGTTGGGTCCATTCATAGTTGCAGAAATCTAACACTCTGGTGCAGTCAAGCTAGCGCAATTGGATGGTATCCTTCAACCAGGATGGGTGACTGGCACCCTCCTCAAACCCTATATTTCTCATGATTGAGATAAAGGAATGTTTCTCCATTCCAAAGGATCATGTACAATAGTTATATTTTGATTTCCTATAATTTCTTTAATTTGGTTAATAACGTCGGAGTGTGCAATGTTGTACCACGACAATTTTTTTCAGTCTAAGTGTTGTTTTCGTGCATAACAAATTACTTAGCCACACAAGATCTGAAGAGCCACCGGTACATTAAATGAAGTCATTAAATATGACGGGGACCCCCATTGTGGTTGGGGNCTATATCACAACCCATGTGCCACACGCATCATGTCCATTCATACACTTTATGTAGCTACAATAACCCGTCATACCTTTTTGTTAAGCCATAAAGGTGCGATCCATGTAGATTCCATCGGTATCCCTGCCGGGATCCTCAATCGTTAAAATGGTAAGCCCTCAGGTCGACCACGTACCTGTCAGCTCGTTTCATTAAAGGCCAGGATCACCCTATAGATCTTACCCCGTTATCAGTCTGGTCGGAAACCTTAGACTGAGATTGCATTTATGGTTTAATAACTAGTGTCCTTAGGAGTAATTACAAAACTCTTTAGTTATCCCGCATATAAGATTTTGTGAATTCATGACTGAGAATCATTGTTTCCATTAGTTATCTTTTTTCTTGTTCTATATTCACTCTCGTCTATATTGTGAGATCTCCTGCTCCTCAGTCGNAGAGGAAATTCCAAACGAGTCATGTGATCCCCAGGTCAAGATCATGGGAGATGTCAAGGGAAAGGTCGAGCAGTTAAAACTCCTCAACCTTGACCTGAAAAACCAAGTGTTGTTCTTGCAGATGAATATTAGTGTATTCTGGGACTTGGCTCCTGATGCAATGGGAGGCATGCAGTTTTTGTCTAAGCCATAGTTCATCAACCTGTTCAATTCAACCATCATGGACCTTAGGGATCTATCATTTTTCGGAACTATGGGTGAGGTTGCATGGTGCACCAAGTTTTTTATCAGTCGGGTGCATGACAAGATCATATGGATCAATAGGACGTCTCAAAAGGTTTCCAAGGCTGAAGAAAGAATGGGAAGAAGAAGGGCGAAGTCAGCTTGTATGAGAAATTCCATACACAGAGAGGCTGACGGACTATCAAAATTGACCCAATCCTACCATAAACGGTCCTTACATCCTTCTATGTGATATCTAGCAAGGTTATGTACTCATACTACAAGGGATAATTCAACTTAGATTCCCTTTTTGTAGCAAACTTATGCATAAATGGAGTTGTGTTCAACGGGTACATCTACCTACTAGAGGAACTCCTAGTTGTGTGTGAGGAGGCTTAGGATAAAGGAGGAACGTTTACATACAGATACCTATTAGTCGCATTCTCAATGTGGAAATGGACATCACCCTCAGGAAGACAATTTTCCCCTATAGACAAGGGTTGCCTAGCCAAGATGTTTGAACCCTAACACTCAAGGTTGGACTTCGAGAATATGGAGTTCAACAATGCAGCATGTCTGAAGTGGTACGAATATCATATTGATGCAACTCAACGGTTTCACATACCATAGGAACTGTTATACCTAGAACATCGCATTTAGGATAAATCGAGGCTAAACATTTTTTTGGCTGACGAATGCGAAGTCTGAGGAATTCCATACAAGGCCATTACCCTTCTATCTGGACGAAGAAGCCTTCGATAAGGAATTCATGTCATGGGGTGATGTTAAGCACAACCCATGCAAGTTTGGCATGCATTATCTCTTGCCAACACAGCTCCTAAAGAAACATGGACAGGAAGAAGGATTGGGGTTGATATTTTTCTCAACAGAAAAGAAGCAGAAGGTATGAATACCAACAAACTCAGAAGAAGAAGAGGATCAGAAACCTCTGGAGAAGAAGAAGAAGACAATGCCTATGTTTCTTCAGCTCCTAGAAAAATTCATGCTATCAGGGAAGGATTTCAATGACATCCTATCCACCATGTTCATAAGGAATGTTTCGACCAAGAAACTCCAAACATGTATTTCCCCTATTAAAATCTTGAACCCACATCCACGACTGTACCTCATACCAGATCCGCCACTCGCGCTACCCAAACTATGATTAACATCACAGATGATCCTAAGCTAGACACCATTTCCTACACATCCATCATCACTGGGCAAGCTCCATTGCCACCACAAGCCCCATCGCCCCTACAAGACACCATCATTCCATCCCAACCCACTTTGCCCGATGTAACGTTCCCCCGACCACCCACAAGCGGGGGAAATGCCACTCCAGAGCAATCTCTCATGCTCTGATACCAGTTGGTATCATCTCTAGCCTTAAAGAGACTGGCCACACTGCTCTAGGGAACACTTTCATTCACTTACTGCAGAACATATGGTAACATACCCAGTATTCAACTGAGCTATGCCACATAAATTTTCTCTTCAAACTGCATGCAACTTAAACACTTACATACAAAACTCTTGTGGAAGCTTTACATATAAATGTAAACATATAAAATACATTCTTTAATATACAATTTCATACTGAAATAACAATAAACACGGATATGTATCATATACAGGGAAATACCCATAAACATACATATAGTTATAATCACATATATGATAAACCATAACACAAGCATGTAAATAACAATGCATCATATAACTTTATCATACGATTGGTACTTATCTTGGAAATATTGTCACCAACTGCATACAGACCATCCATGAACCTCCCAGCCTTAGACTACATTGTTCATCACTCTCAACAGTGAGTCACCCCCGAGCTGGGACTGAACTCCACCCAGGTAAAGGGGTTCCTAACCAGGCTAACGCTCATGGACAATAGGAAAGACTCTATCTTAGGTGCTCACTCAAGTAACAACCTACAGCCTCTCATTCCCCACATGCTTGTCCCACCCAAGGAAGTGTGCCCCTTCTCTTCTCAACAGTCCCTCGACTGCCCCACTTCCCTTCCAGGGCTTCAACAACAGGATGGACCAGAAGTCTTAGAGAACTGTAGCTACAGTTTAGCACCTTCGGGAATCAATCCCTAGCAATTCTCTCACTAGGAGAATTGCTCACGGGCCTGACAACCCACTTCTTCAATCCCGCTCCAAGCTAACCAAGTACACCAACCAAAAAAGGTTATGGAAACAGGCTCAGATATCGTGAAATGGATGTTTCAAGGATAACAGACTGCGTGAATGATAATGGTCATGGAATAAATGACTAGATAACTGAGTGATGGAAGGAATCACCGTGAAACTGATCGTGAAAGTGATGGTGAGAATGATGGTCAAGATGCTGGTAAGAATCCCCGTGAAAAGTGACCAAATGAGATAAGTCCCCACGATATGAATGCATTTCCCCAACTTGACACTTGTCATGTTGGAAGCTACTTTGGTCCACTTGTCCCCAAATTTAGAACTTAGGATAAAATAATTATCCATACTTTATGTTTTAGGAAATATTAATATAATATTCCTTTTTGGCTTAAGCTCTCTAGCTTATCCCTTTCCCTTAACGTTTGGCCCTCCCTTTCCCTAACTGGTGAAGTTCAGTCCCCATCTCTTTTATTGTGGTCGGTTTGTGCGCAATGATGTATTTTATATTAATCATGAGACATGTACAAAATAGGCGCACTAGCCTTTAACATCTAGGCACTTCGGCTTAATACCAAAACATAAGATTCCCAGCTTATAATAACTGACTCACTAGCCTATAACACATATCATATACACAAGGCTCGCTGACCTCCATACCATGCGCACTTTAGTTACTGCATGCAGTATCTGGGAATGTGTACACTACTTCTTTTTACTGCGCAGTGCATGCGCGCACTATGCCATGAAAGGTGCATTACAAAAAATGATGTCAAAACAGCTCACCATCTTATGTACACTTGTATTACATTTACAATTGGGTTCGGCCGAGGGATATTACAATCCCCTCCCCTTATTTATGCACTTCCCTTAGTGCATCATATACCCATATACATCTAAATTTTCAAGATTACTCAAAAAGATGCGTGTATTCTATCCGCATTGCATCCTCATGCTCCCAAGTAGCATCCTCAGGACCGTACTAGGTCCATTGGAACTTTATAGGCCCTATGGCTCAGTTCCAGAGATACTTGACTTTCCGGTCCAAAATGCACACCAGATGCACTTGAAAAGCGCCTTCTTGCTCCACCTAAATCACATTCCAATCAATAACATGATTAGCATCAGGTATATATTTCTTTAGCAATGATACATGGAAGACATTATGAATAGACATAGATGAAGGCAATGCAATCATATAAGAAACTGGACCAATCCTCTCTAGGATTTCAAATGGCCCACAAAATATGGCTTCCAACTTGGCGTAGCTTCCCATCTTCAGGGAACTCTTGCTAGCTTTCACCTTCAGGAAAACATGATCACCCACTTTGAATTCTATGTGGGTTCTGTTCTTATCAGCATAACGTTTCTTTCTGTCTTGGGAAACTTTTAAATTCTTCTTAATTTTTATCATTTGGTCTTCCATCTCCTTAAGCAACTCTAGCCCAATTATTGTCCTATCAGTTGGGTTATACCATCTCGCTGGAGTATTGCACTTTCTGTCCTAAAGTGCTTCAAATGGGCTCATCTTCAACGATGCTTGATACCCATTGTTGTAAGCAAATTCTACTAGGTGTAGGTAGTCTTCCCATTTCAATGGTTTGTTCATCACATACATTCTCAGTATGTCTTCTATCACCCTATTCACCCTCTCTGTCTGTCCATCAAACTCAAGATGATACGTTGTACTAAAGTTCAGATTCGTTCTAAATCCTTTGAACAATCCTTTCTAGAAATTCGAGGTGAATTTCGAGTATCTGTCGGACACAATTGTTTTAGGAATTCCATGCAATCGTGCCACTTCCTTCATGAAAATATCAGCAACATCTGCTACTTTGTGAGTAGTTTTCAGTGGAATAAAATGGGCATATTTCATAAGATTGTCCACCACTACCATGATCAAATCATGCATCTTTCCTGTTCTGGGCAATCCCATAATAAAATCCATTGTCACCACTTCCCACTTCCATTCAGGAATGGGTAAAGGTTGCAGCAACCCTGCTGGGTGCCTATGCTCAGCTTAAACTTTCTGGCATTCCATACATCTAGCGATGTATTCAACGATATTTTTCTTCATACCTGGCCAAAAGTAATGGATTTTGATTGATGCCATGGTTTTCTGATATCCAGGGTTCCCTGCATAAGGAACATTATGCATTTCATGCAAAATCATACGTTTCAAGTCCTGGACATTTGAAACAAAAATCCTGTTCTTGTACAGAAATATTCCATCTATTCCCAAATTATAATTATCCACATTTTGTGGCATCTTACCCTGTTGTAGCATTGTTACCAATTCTATGTATTGCAGATCTGCATTTGCAGCCTCCAAAATTTTTCTTTTAATATCATTCTGATACATGCTAATGGTTGTAGCATGTAGTTCATGCACCCTCCTGCTGAGTGCATCATCCACTTTATTCTCTTTCCCCTTGATATGCTTTATAACAAAGTCATATTCGCTTAGAAATTATAACCATCTTCTTTGCCTAGCATTTAGATTTGGCTGATCAAATAAATATTTCAGACCATTGTGGTCTGTTCTTAGCTCAAACCTCTTTCCCATGCGGTAGTGTCTCCATTTCCTCAAGGCATGCACTATGGCTGCCAATTCCAAATCACGAGTGGCATAATTTCTTTCATGCTCCTTTAGCTTCCTTGATTCATAACATATGACAAACCCATTTTGACTGAGGAATCCACCAAGTCCTTCATTATATGCATCTATGCATACAACTAAGTCTTCATTTGGGTTTGCAATCCTTAATATTGGAGCAATTGTCAATAATTGTTTCAAGTGTTGGAAACTCTTCTTGCAATCTAGTGTCCACTGAAACTTCACCCCATTTCTTTGCAAGAAAGTGATTGGGTGTGCAATATTTGAGAATCCTTTAATAAATATTTTGTAGTAGCCTGCAAGACCTATGAATGATCTTACCTCTGTGACATTCTTCGACACTGGTCATTCTCTAATGACCTCTCTCTTCACAGGATCCATTGTTATCCCACATAAAATGTTCTTTTGAAGACCTGCTGAAAATCAATATGTCATCAATATAAATCACTACAAACTTACCCAAATGAGGTCAAAAGATGTCAATGATTAATATCATGAACATTGATGGTGCATTGGTGAGTCTAAATGGCATGACCAATGATTTGTAAAGAACAAACTTGGTCTTGAACGTTGTTTTCCAGATGTTAGTGGGTTTCATGCATAGTTGATGATATCTTTATATCAAATCCATCTTGGTGAAGAATGAGGCCCCCTATTAGTGTCCTATCAAATCCTTAATTTGGGGTAAGGGATATCGATTTTTAATGGTGGATTTGTTAAGGGCACGATAATCAGTAACTAAACATCATTCAATGGTCTCCTTTTTTGGAATAATAAACACTGCAGAGGCGAATGGGGAGGAGGAGGGTTGAATATGTCTATATTCTAATAGTTGGTCAATTTGGTGTTCAATTTATGTAGTCTCTGGGGGGGCAAGGTGATATGATGGTGCATTTGGCAAGGAGGTGCTAGGAATGAGGCCAATGGTGTGTTCAATGGACTGGGACAGGGGTAGGTGGGTGGGTGGATTAAAAACATTGGCAAATTAATGGAGGAGAGGCATTATCTCGGGAGGTGCCAGATTGGTGAGGTTATTTATCTTATAAGGGCACACCAAACACAAAGAAATGTCTGTATGGAGACTGACTAGCTTAATTGTTTCTTTAACAGTAAGGGGTGGGGTGGGTTTCAGAGCAAGGGAGGTAAGAACATAAGTGTGCCCCTCATGTTGGAGATGGTACTGGTGAGATTTCCCATGATACACAACATGTTGGTCTTGTTGGTAAGGGAGGCCCAGAAACAAATCTGCACAATCAAGGGATGCCACATCACAGACTACTGTATCTTGAAAGGGGCCAATAGCAAAGTTGATGACACAACATCGGATGTTTCTTGAAAGGGGCCAATAGTAATATGATGGTCGCAATTTTGTACCCAACAAAGATGATATGGATCCAATTGCAACGTGGTAGGGAGCTACAATCACTCGACTAGCTAGTGGAACACCAAATTATTTTTTCTACCATTGACCAGTATGAGGGTGGTCAACTCATGCTTAATTTGACAATTATGCGTGAATGAGGGGTCATTAGTGGTACCTAGGTTCGGGGATGTCATCAAGATGAGTGAGGGGTCAACTTCGTTGGGGTTATCAAGATATACAATTTCTGGTTGATCGAGGGGCTCTGGTTGAGTGACTTATACAACTAAAGTATTATTGGTGCACAAATTTTTAAGTGCGCGACAATCAATAGAGGTGTGGGTGTTAGTCTTATAAAAGGTGCACCGGGTCACGTTTTTGAAAGTGTATGAGGAAGGAGGAAAAAACGGAGATGGGGACGCACCGAGAGTGGTTGGGCTAGGTCATAAATGAGGAGATCGGATGCAATAGCCCACCTTACATTCCATGGCCAAGGCCTGTAGGAAGGCCTTGTCCCAGGAAGGACTCTCGAAAAAATTAACTTCACGACGTAGATGAATTAATAAACTAGAATTGAACTTGATAATTAATACCTCTTCTCAATCAATGAAATGTAGTTGGATGCGCAATTTGAAGAAGATGTCGATGTATGTCTCGATGGACTGATTGGATAGCTGTCAAAGCGACAACCATTTGGCAAGCATTTTTTGGAGGTATCTAGGTGGATAGAAGCCCTCTCACAAGGCTTGACAGAATTCATCCCATGAAGTGATGCGTGCATTACCCATTGTTGTTGTCTCACTGGGATGAACAAGTAATTCACATCGTTCTAGTTTTGTATCCCTCCAGGCTTGTGTGATGGCTTCCAGTTGTAGAATGGCAATCTGCAACTTAGTGTGCTCACCCATCTCAGAAGAGGTCATGAATAAGGTGGAGAGACTATTGTTATGGCGATATTTTCATCACCATTTCTATCTTGCACAGAGGGCCTTTTTCCATTTCCCTATGCAGACTTGTCATCCCTTTTTGATGAATCCAGAGCCAAAAATATACATTTTTCCACATATACTCTCCCTAGCAGTTATGAAAGATGTGTATACGCTAGCTGATCCACTACAAACCCTGTACATCGGGATTTGTGCCAAAAAATACAAAATGAAGTCGAGTTTCCATGTCACGATAGAAGATCTTTGATCCTTGTCCTTCCACATACTGGAAACGTTCTGACTCGGCCCTTCAGTTGCACTCTGAAGGCTATAAAAGCATAATTTCGAGCTATGGAAAAGAGGAGAAAGCATTCAACTTTGAGACAAAAGTTACTCTGGAGAAATTACTTCATATTGTGTCTACATCCCTTTGTCCCTCAAGTCTGAACACAATGTTCAACCCCCAATCTCTTTCCCTATTGTTGAGAGAACCTCATTGAGTCTCCCTTGTGATCTTGCCTTTGGTGGAAGATTGAAGTGGTGGAGGCCTAGTTGGAAGGCACTTGGTTTCTTGGTTTCAAACCATGCCAACACGGAAGTCTGTAATGTTGTCACTTCTACTGATCAATTGTTAATAGAAACACTCCTTTCCCATCCTATTGGTATATTGCAAATGTATGATTATTATCCATGGGCATGTTTCTAATGCTTATTGATGGATTATGCTATCTAATGTGCTAACCCCTTTATATCATCACTATATACTTTCTCTGCTCATTTGTCAAGAAATTATTGCAGGTATAAAGCTTTGGGTCGAAGTGCTCAACGGTGGAACACAATCAAACACTGGATCGAGGTAGGCCTCTTTCTTATCTTGCAGATTAGTTTATATAGGATATGTTGGAATTGAGTTGATTTCTGCAGTCATACTTGTCTCTTGTGGTTTACCCTTGGCCATAGAGAGTTTTTCCCTAGTAACAAAATTGGTGACCATACTGGGGATATGTTGGGTATGTGTTATATTATTTGCACAAGTAGTAGTGTCTGAGCATCTACGCCGGGTGCGCAGGGGGGTGCAGAGCCCCCTGCGCAGGGGTTCGGGGGCAGCGCCCCCGAATTTTTTTTTTCGGGACAACTCGGCGTTCAACGGTGGAACAATACAATCAAACATCTGGATGCGGTAGGCCTCTTTCTTACCTTGCGATTAGTTTATATAGATATGTTGGAATTGAGTTGGATTTCATAAATAAGGTTTGTCTCTTGTGGTTTACCCTTGGCCATGTAGAGTTTTTCCCTATAACAAAATTGGTGACCATACCGGGATATGTTGGGTATGTGTTATATTATTTGCACAAGTAGTAGTGTCTAAATGTATGCATCGGGTGTGCATGGGGTCCAGGGGCAGTGCCCCCAAATTTATTTTTTTTCGGGACGACATATTCCGGGACCACATGATATTAGTGGTTTTTGGCACATGGTTTCCATCGATGGTTTTCTATTTCTCGTTAAGGAATTAGGTTTTTTGAATAATACGAGTAAATGGATTAGGGTTTTGGATTCCACTAACTCCTATATGTATATTGTATTGTAAACAATGTGTCACAAATGTATGAATGAATATAATATATGCCGGTTTTCCGGGTTTGGCTCTGTGAAAAATCTCGTAATGTTTGTATTTGTCATTACCTTTCTATGTTCTTTTCCTCAATAATGCTTCATGTAGATATTGTACAAGGTTAGAATTTACATTTGGTATCGAGATTTATCAATTTCGTGGGATGCCTTTGTATCACTGCTGGTTTAGCCTGACCGATAAGCGTTCTGTTACGTTGGAGATCTCTCAAGGGTATTGTTTTTCGTGAAAAGAAATGGCAAGTAATCAAAGATGGAGATCGGTGAAGTTCCACAATATCCCACGTCCATCGCTGTAGATCCAGTAATTACACCTTACAAGAACTTCTCGGCAGATGACCGAAAAGATCTGGACCTAAGGCAAAGAGCACAATTCAATGTGTCTCTCCGATCTTCAAGATAATCAATGTGCTCTATGGTGCTACCCAAATATTTATGGAAAAAGTTGTGGAAGTTGTATCGCCTAAGTCCCCGTAAATAAACCATTCCCAGAAAGAAGTTGTATAACTTGAGGATGAGGAGATGGAGAATTTATGCAGCATTTGAACTTCTTCAATACCGGTAAGTCGGGCTTATGTTGATATTAAAATCTTAGATGAAGATAAATGTATCGCTTTATTAGGTTCTTTACCGCACTTTAGATAGTCCGTTGTAATGGTAGTAATACAACTTTGAAGTTTGAAGAAGTGGTCTCGGCCCTTGCTTGCCTGAGGAGATGGTAATTTAAAGAATATGAAGGACATAGCAATGCACGCATTCATTTGGTAAGAGGATCGCCCTGTGAAAGAAATAAATCTAAATTTCTTTAAGCAGATCTAAGTCTAAGGGTAGATCTAAATCTCCGGAAAGTTTGAAGGGTATGTTGGAGGTGGAAAGAAGGGCACTACAAGAAGCGCTAGTAGATCCAAAGTTGAGAAAAAGAAGGATTCAAGAATCTCTTCTACGTATCAAAGACCTCCATGAAGAAGGAGGGGATGTACTTGGCCTCTTCAAGCGCACATGTAGATCATGAGGCATGGTTGATTGACTCAGGTGCATCCTTTCATATGACTCCCCACAAGGAGTGGTTCTGCGAATATGAAAAGTATGATGGAGGTAATGTTTTCTTGGGTAATGATTCGACAACCAAAATCATAGGAAAATGAAGGGTCAAGTTGAGACTCATAGATGGAAGGATTAGAACACTGCCTGGTGTTCTACACATCCCAGGTATGGCCAGAAATTTGATTTATGTAAGTAAAATGGAAGAGTCTGGGGTAAAAACAATTTTTGAAAAGGGAACTTGTAGGATTGTTCGAGGAGCAATGGTGTTGATGAAGGGAGTTCAGTTTGGAACTCTATATAAGATGCTAGGAAGCACTATTAGTGATGGGTGTAATATCTCCATTGTTCCTAATATTGAAGTTGAAGAAGAAAGAACTCCTACAGTCTCTAGAGAAAAGGTTATGTTGTGGCATCAAAGACTGGGGCATATCGGAGAGAAGGGTCTTCGACTACTACACTGTAAAGGTATGGTTGAAGGTATGTCTAATTTCTCTCTGGATTTTGATTTCTGTGAACATTGTC
>SNQJ01S0041707.1:94595-115906 GCA_010110895.2 Picea sitchensis
AAGAGGGGTTTAATAATAATAAACTCACTTTTCCTAAGTTTTCACTTTATAATTCGAAAGTGACTTTACCAGTATTGTTTCCCTAGCTCATCCGTCTAATGGTTTACGAGAAACTGTATAAACCATCACGGTATCTCGACTGCCTAGGAAAAACGAGACATTACAGCATTGGATCGAAAGAATTCAAGTATCAATGTTGCGTCATGGCTAGCTCAAGAGACCATTGGGCGAAAAAAAGTCACGTATGTAAATTGCTTTCAGATTTGACGATCTATACATCATTTATCATGGCATTCAATGCTACATATCAGATAGATATTGGTAGTTGCATGCATATCATTCAGTTAAGAATTCAAGTGGAATGTTCCATTATGAATAGCTTATAACATGAGCAATAAGCAGCCTGCTACACAACATTTTTGTGTTATGACTAGCTTATAAGATGAGCAACAAAGAGCCTGCTAAGGAACATTCAATGGTGTGTATACACCATTTGTCATTACATTTAATGCTACATATTTGATAGATATTGGTCATTGTATGGGAGATCATTTGGTTAAAAGAAGTCAAGTAAGAATGTTGCATTATGACTAACTTATAAGATGAGCAATAAGCAGTCTGATACTTTGCATTCAATGCTATTATGACTAACTTATAAGATGAGAAATAAGCATCCTGGTATTCAGCATTCAATGCTATTATGACTAGCTTATAAGATGAGAAATAAGCTAGTCATAATAGCACTGCAAGCCCATCATTGATTGTAGCAAAGTTAACATAACTTTTTTATGACCAATTCGAGATTAAGCATTCCCTCCTTTAAGTATATTAACTAGATATATAGGAATACAACATGCCCCCTATCACCTAGGTATATGTGTAGACTTTACACTAGTGATTCATCAAATCATGGGTATGGATACAAAAAATAGGTCTTAGAACCATATGCCCATTTACATATGTAATAAAATCCAACTCCATAAAAATACTTACAGTTGTAGTTGTATGATCAAACATGTGATGATATAAAACACCAACCCCTTCATTGCCAACATTTCTTTTACTCCAAATACAATTAAATAAACCAAACCTATTACTTCTTCATCTACTATCCTTTGGTGTGGCTCTTGGTCGACGGGCTAGCCTAACTGACCGGGGCTAACTCTCGAAATCTCTACATTATCCATAAGCCCCGAGTCTTATGGCATTGAAAGTTGGAACCATGGGCTAGATAGAACCATCGCGCCAACTTTACAAGGACTGAGGGTTGTTTACACAGGCATATGCCAAGACTTGCGACTGGGGGCTGGGGCTGGGGCTAGGCCCCATCCCTTACCTCTGGCCGCATAACACATAGTTGCAATTTAAATATAAATTATGCCATATGGTTTAATAAGTACCATCCGTGGCAGCCTGGCTAGCTCAGCCCTGCCAAGGCTTAGCCCGAACAGAGGTATAGTGTTTGAACCTTGTCTGCTCCAACATTTTGCAATGAAACAGACCAATCCATGGGTGCCACGTGGCAGCCCACGTCTAGGCCACGTGGCACCTCCCCATTCACCATCATAAATGCCACTTGTCGATCTCGATTAGACTAGCTCTGCCACAACATCTTCCTTGTTAGCTGACCATACCCCACCACATGTCGTTGTACAGACATGCCATGTGTCACCCTTGTAGTGGTGACATGTGTCACTTCTCGATTGGTCCACCTGTCCTATCCACGTCAGCGTTCATACACCTAGTCATCTTGCCACGTGTCACCTCTAGAAGTTGTTAATTGTGCCTACCACGTCATTTGTATGGCCGTACAACCTCTACAGTCAGTTGCCACATGGTACTATACAAACTGTATGAAGTGTACAGTCATAATTTTTTTTCTCTATTTGGTAAAACAAATAGATCGCCGTAAATTGAGCATACAATGCATGTTTGAGCCCGTTCAAGTTGTGTTCGGTTCATATCGACGAGGCATACATACACGTCCATTTTGAATCTATTCTAAGAAATTTTATTTTTAGGCCTTTCTGAGCCCCTTCAAGCTCCTGGATCCAAATCTGGATCATTGTCTCACCGAGCTCAACGAATAATTCACATCATTCCAGTTGTGTGTCCCACTAGGATTGTGTGATGCCTTCTAGTTACAGAATGGCTATTTGCAACTTAGTGTGCTCGCCCATCTTAGGAGAGGTCACGAAGAAGGTGGAGAGACTGTGAATCCAAGAATCGACAGTATCGTCATTCATTTGCCTAACAAATTTAGGCAATTGAAAACAGGTGTCAAGTTGCATAGTTACTGGAGGTATTTACTGCTGCAATCGAAGTAGAGTTAGAGCTAGCTCTAACTCTTGAATTAGGGTAGACATATTTGAGCTTGAATCTTTGGCCAATGGTTCACGACATGGTAGCATGATTTTCATCCACCGGAGAGGATTATTAGCACTGCAAGTAAAACATTGTAACTAATACTAAGTATGGTGCACTGATACGTTATGGTGAACTGATGCACATAGAAGTTGGAAGGCTGAGATAAGGGCGCACTGGAATCCTTGAAAAGGGCACATTGGATGCCTCAAACACTGAGACGTTGGAGGCCCTGAGAAGGGCGTGCTACAAGCTCTGAAGAGAGCATTGACTACAGAGATGATTTCCAGGAAAAGGAAATTGTCTTTTCCTTATAATCGTGGATGTTCTCATCGTCTTGATTGCACATAGAAGTTTTCTAAGATCCTCTACTCTATTACTAATTGATCTGCAAGCGAGATCAATAATGTGCACCAACAACACTAGGGGCGCACTGAATTATGCAGCAGTAACAAGAAAACAAAAATGTCAATCTCAACATAAGGTGAAAGAAGTGAAGTAGAAACAAAAAATTACCATCAATCTATTCCAATAAAGAGGGGTGTCCTTTATTACTATGGAGAGTGACTTGTTCCTCTGACTTATTTTGTATTTTGTAGCTAAAAAAAAGTTGCTACTTTATTTCTGCCCAACACAAACATTCTAAACTAATAATTTGAAACAACCTGTTTTTAAGACTCGTGAGGGTTGATTAGACAACACTTAGTGTTGTTTACAAACACAACTAACTGATATAGTGACTTGCCAACAAAAATTAAGGAATTGATTACAATAGAAACTAGACGTCCTCACGCTGAGTGGGGAAGAAATGGGGAGCGCCCTTCCTAGTGGCCCACCCAAACCTAATTAAGTCATGATTCGACACCTCAACCCATTACGAACATCGACATATCAAATGGCCAACAAATGCTCAATCTTATAAGATCGCTCGGTCAACAAATGCTCCGATCAAATGGCCAACAAATACGAAATCTATGAGATCGCTCACCTTGCGATCCTAAATATATTGATTCTGTGAACTGTGCAGGACAGTTTCATTTAAGATTCGTACATCTATTAGAAATGCATGTTTGAATATTGCGTCATGGCTTGCATATGAGAACATTAGTTAAATGTATCTTTGAATGTTGCGTCATGGCTTGCATATGAGACCATTGGATTGAAAGAAGTCAAGTATCAATGTTGCGTCATGGCTTGCTTTATGAGACCATTGGGTTGAGAGAAGTCCCGTATGTACAATTTACGTCATGGCTTGCATATTAACTCATTTAAAAAATACAAATAACAATTTTAACTCATTTAAAAAATACAAATTATATATATATTTTAAATAAATTTATTAACGCTAAACTTTGACTGTGGAAAAAAAGAGACTCCAAAGAAAAAAATAAAAATAAATATCTTAAACGACAACTTTAAATGGTGAAAAAAATAGACTCCAAAGCAAAATAGAATTTGTCTACTTTTTGAAGTGAATGATTTTTATTTTTTTTCACATTCGGTGACTCATTTTTCTCATTTTTCAGTATAGTGTACTTTAAAAAATTATTTATTTGGGCCTGAATCCGTAGTCTGAATTTCACAATGAATTTTCAGACAATGAATTTTCAGAAAGAGCGAGCTCGTCGCACTTAGATCAATTCTAGGTTCAGGCAATAGGATAGAGCTTGAGCGATATTACAGAATATAAGTAGGTTAAAACTTGGTTGATAACTGATTAATTTTCTCAGATTGCAGGATTGATGAAGTAATATTGGATCTCAAGTTTCTGTCGAAAGCAATCGTTATATCAGTGACAGTATGATTCATTCAATGTCTATGGAGTTGAAGATCAATGTCCAGGAAAGGATGGATGTGACTACCGTCCAAAAGAAATTCCACGAGCGTCTGGTTAGCAGAGTATTACAAGCTTTCAAGCGATGGAAACGATCTGTCCTTTCTGCNCATCTGAGGTTTATGCCAGATCGGTCATCTATTGTATTGATCTTCATTGCTCATAATAAAAGGTCAGATCTTTGCTTGTGCTTCTACATCTTGAATATATTGTGATCTCCATGTGTTGATGAATCTTGTATGCACTTAAAAACGCAATAAATTAGTAGTAGTTAGTGATTCCAAGAAAGAATTTGGCTTGGGATCATTACAGCCTGCAACGTGTCACCTCTAGAAGCTGCCAATTGTTCCTACCACGTCATTTGTATGGCCATACAACCTGTACAGTCAGCTACCATGTGGCACTGTACAAATTGTACGAACTGTACAATCATCAATTTTTTTCCCTATTTGGCAAAACAAGCAGATCGCCATAACTTGAGCATATGATGCATGTTTGAGCCCATTCAAGTTGCGTTGGGTTCGTATCGATGAGGCATACATACACGTCCGTTTTGAAGCTATTATGAGAACTTTTATTTTTAGGCCTTTCTGAGCCCCTTCAAGCTCTTGGATCCAAATCTGGATCATTGTCTCATTGAGCTCAATGACTAATTCACATCATTCCAGTTGTGTATCCCACCAGGATAGTGTGATGCCTTCTAGTTGCAGAATGGCTATTTGCAACTTAGTGTGCTTGCCCATCTTAGGAGAGGTCATGAAGAAGGTGGAGAGACTGTGAATTCAAGAATCGACAGTATCGTCATTCATTTGCCCAACAAATTTAGGCAATTGAAAGCAGGGGTCAAGCTGCATAGTTACTGGAGGTGTTTACTGCTACTATCGAAGTAACTCATGAAGAGCTAGCGCTAACTCTTGAACTAGGGTAGACATATTTGAGCTTGAATCTTTGGCCGATGGTTCACGACATGGTAGCATGATTTTCATCCACCGGAGAGGATTATTAGCACTGCAAGTAAAACGTTGTAACTAATACTGAGTATGGTGCACTGATACATTATGGTGAATTGATGCACAGAGAAGTTGGAGAGCTGAGATAAGGGCGCACTGGAATCCTTGAAAAGGGCACATTGGATGCCTCAAACACTGAGACGCTGGAGGCCCTGGGAAGGGCGTGCTACAAGCTCTGAGGAGAGCGTTGACTGCAGAGATAATTTTCGCGAAAAGGAAATTGTCTTTTCCTTATAATCGTGGATGGTCTCATCGTCTTCTTCTTGATTGTGCATAGAAGTTTTCCAAGATCCTCTACTCTATTACCAATTGATTTGCAAGCCACATCAATAGTGTGCACCAACAACACTAGGGGTGCACTGAATTATGCAACAGTTACAAGAAAACAAAAATGTCAATCTCAACATAAGGTGAAAGAAGCGAAGTAGAAACAAAAAATTACCATCAATCTATTCCAATAAAGAGGGGTGTCCTTTATTACTATGGAGAGTGACTTGTTACTCTGACTTATTTCTTAGCTAAAAAAAAAGTTGTTACTTTATTTCTGCCCAACACATACATTCTAAACTAATAAATTGAAACACCCTGTGTTGTTTACAAACACAATTAACTGATATAGTGACTTGCGAACAAAAATTAAGGAATTGATTACAATAGAAACTAGACGTCCTCACGCTGAGTGGGGAAGAAATGGGGAGCGCCCTTCCTAGTGGCCCACCCAAACCTAATTAAATCATGATTCGACTCCTCAACCCATTACGAACATCGACATATCAAATGGCTAACAAATGCTCAATCTTATAAGATCGCTCAGTCAACAAATGCTCCGATCAAATGGCCAACAAATACGCAATCTATGAGATCGCTCACTTCTCGATCCTAAATATATTGAGTCTGTGAACTGTGCATGACAGTTTCATTTAAGATTCGTACATCTATTAAAAATGCATGTTTGAATATTGCGTCATGGCTTGCATATGAGAACATTCAGTTAAATGTGTCTTTGAATGTTGCGTCATGGCTTGCATATGAGTCAAGTATCAATGTTGCGCCATGGCTTGCTTTATGAGACCATTGGGTTGAGAGAAGTCCCGTATGTACAATTTACGTCATGGCTTGCATATGAGAGCATTGGATTGAAAGAAGTCAATTATGAATGTTGCGTCATGGCTTGCTGAAGAGACCATTGGGTGCAAAGAAGTCACGTATGTAAATTGCTTTCAGATCAAAAAGTGAATGCTCTATAAAATGGTGAAAAAAATAGACTCCAAAGCAAAATAGAATTTGTCTACTTTTCGAAGTAAATGAATTTTTTTTTGTTTTACATTTGGTGATTTATTTTTCTATTTTTTAGTATAATGTATTTTAAAACATTATTTATTTGAGTTTGAATCTAGTCTGACTTTTACATGGATCAAAGTTTCATTATTTCAGAACTTAATCACATAATTTTTTATCCATTTTAAACCAACCCAAATACTTAAAAAATCTCAAAAAATTTAAAAACTAACCACCAAAAAACTGAAACTGTTCCGGAGTTAACCACTCCTATTATTCTTCTTCTTCATATATCAAAATGATGGAGCCGCCGCCCTCGATTCGGGAGTCAGAATTGTCATAATTCACAAGATACTATTCTTTGTCAACCCGACTTACTACTTACAGTCGTCGTGACTCTCTTTCTATGGTGTTCCATACGTAAGCAAGTCATTTTCATCACCGTTCTCTACGTATAAAAGTCTGGAGAGGGGACTCGGAGTCTACCAGGACATTGCAGCAAGGCCTGTAACACTGCATTAACGGGCTGTTATTTGGACCGAGTATATAGTCAATGAATTTTCAGAAAGAGCGAGCTCGTCGCACTTAGATCAATTCTAGGTTCAGGCAATAGGATAGAGCTTGAGCGATATTACAGTATATAAGTAGGTTAAAACTTGCTTGATAACTGATTAATTTTCTCAGATTGCAGGATTGATGAAGTAATATTGGATCTCAAGTTTCTGTCGAAAGCAATCGTTATATCAGTGACAGGATGATTCATTCAATGTCTATGGAGTTGAAGATCAATGTCCAGGAAAGGATGGATGTGACTACCGTCCAAAAGAAATTCCACGAGCGTCTGGTTAGCAGAGTATTACAAGCTTTCAAGCGATGGAAACGATCTGTCCTTTCTGCGTGCAGTAGGATTTGGCAAGTGGGTGCAGATGATCCTCGAAGAGTTATCCATTCCATCAAAGTTGGCCTTGCTCTGTCTTTGGTCTCTTTTTTCTACTTCGTGAGGCCAGTGTTTGACACTTTTGATGGACATGCCATATGGGCTCTCACGATTGTCCTGTTGGTGTTCGAATCCACAGTAGGTAATTATTCATTAAATCCCTCATCATTCTGTGGTATTAAAACTCCCCTGAAGGCCCAGATGGATGTCACTGATGGACGGTGCGCCTGGAAAGTTTTAATTCCTCACAATTTTATTTTTTTTAATAAGAGGAAAAATGGAAGATCTCCAATAGAATTTTAAACTTTTTTAACACTATATTATAATTTACAGTACTTTATTGAACAAGTATAGTAGTTGAGATAACCATCCCAAAACCTTGCCCAGTTTTTTAATCATGGATTGTTAACGTGTTTTTTTTATGTCTAATCTCTAAAAAAAAATAGGACATTAATAAATAGAGGAATTATAAGACTAGTTCTTACCTAATCAAAAACAATTTTAAATCATACTTCAAAACCAATTGCTCACAAAAACTTACTAAACTATATCTTTATATTTGTATCGAATTTGGAAATATGTCCTATTGGCTTGACCATTTATCAGGCTTTAACAATAATAAATTAATGTTTTGCGTTGTAATAATATAACGCAGGTGCTACGTTTAGCAAATGTCTGAACAGTTCTTGTGCCACAGTGTTGGCGGGATTACTAGGACTGGGGTTGAGCTATGTTGCAGAACTTACGGGGAAAAATTGCGAACGAGTTATACTGGGTGTCTCTATTTTTGCCTTAGGTCAATACATTCTCATTCCTAAACCCTGGAAATTTCAATTCTGCCTGTTATATTCGATTATTTACTTTTCAGGACTCTAACGTATCTTCTCCGTTTGGATGATGCAGGTGCAGCGTTCACATATTCGCGTTTCTTTTCAATGATAAAGAAAAGATACGATTATGGGGTGGTCTTCTTCATTCTTACCTTCAATCTCATCGCCATCTCTGGCTATCGTGCTGAAATTATTTTTAAAATCGCGTGGCAAAGGATGTCTATGGTAGTCATAGGTTGTGCTCTCGGTCTTGCTCTTAATGTGATAGTTTTTCCTATATGGGCTGGAGATGATCTTCACAATTCCATTTCACTTAACATGGAAAGATTGGCTGAATCTCTGGAAGGTAAGTTGTCTGAATTTGTATTGATAAATATTTGTTTTTTTGGCACTTGCCACGCCTTCTTCTCTAAGCATATTTCAAAACATTACTTGCATCATTAGTTCCATGCTTCCCAAAAAGTGGCAAATGTTGTAAAAATAAGCATTTCAATATATAAAAATACCTGTATTTTTTACGCAAAATGTGTTTGTATACTTGCAGAATGTGTCACAAAATACTTCTTGGAGCCAAAAGATGGCCAGGAGTCACACGATGATGATGTTCCAGGAGCCTCTAAATGTGTGTTGAACTCGAAAGCCACCGAAGAKTCATTGGTAAATATCATAATSCATAAGTTTATACTATCTATCGGCGCCTATTATATAAACTTGTMGATCCATTTACAAAGAAATTTATGTGAATTTCGCAGGCGAATTTTGCTASTTGGGAACCACCACATGGACRCTTCTTCTTCAGATATCCATGGAATCTATATCAAAAAGTTGGAAGCATGACCCGAGACTGCGCATACTGCGTGGAGGCTTTAAATGGATTGTTAAACTCTGAGATTCAGGTATTGGTCGAAATTCCGATATAATACTGTTGCATTTTCGTACAGTAATTAATCTCTTATCATATAATCATTGGTGATGATATCGTCTGGCCAGGTTCCGTTTGCAGTAAGAGAAAATTTGAAAACGCCATGCATTGACATCGGCAGAGAGTCTGCAAACATTCTCCGTGAACTGGCCGAGAGGATAAGGACGACCAGAAGAAGTAAAAATCCCCATTTAATGATGGATCGGTTAACAGCAGTGGTGGAGAATTTGCAAAATTCTCTGAGAGCTCAGCCAGAGCTTTTCATCGATACTAAGAGGTGGCGAATTGTGGAGGAGAAGCCCTTGAAAATCCCACGAACTCTCGTGGAAGGATTGTCTAGAACAGAAAATTTATATGCCTCCTCAATACCAAACCCGGCTAAACAGGTTGATCTGATAAATACAACGTCATCTAGAACTACTATGAAAGAGGAAGAGAGACAAACAGATACGTCAAGAGATCGAGCTCGCAAAATATGTGAAATGAGAGAAACGAAACAAATGAGTTGTGCATTTATGGGGGTCCTTCCTCTTGCTAGCTTTTCTGCTCTTTTGATAGAAACAGTGGCAAAGCTAGAGAGAGTGATTATGGCAGTAGAGGAGCTTGGCGAAGAGGCAATCTTTAAAAACACTGATCAGCATGTAAACGAACCACCTCCATCAACATGCTTGACACAGACAACTAGGTCTCTAACTTCAAGTAAACAAATAGTACCGGTCGCTCTGTCCCCATCAGTATCGCCAACTACAGCTAATCCCACTACAACCAGTGCTGATTCGCTGCGTCCCCAGTTCAAGTGTGAAAATTGTTCGATTGAACAAATATGAGAATCTTGGGCAAACGATATTTGGCAGTAGAGATCCTCCCACCACACCTTGTGGAACGAAAGCATTTACTTGTTAATTCCAGTGTTCATCAATGCCAATTCAGTATTATAAAAACATAAACATAGTGTTGGAGCGACTCCAACTCCTAAAATTTGAAGGAATATTTAAATGAGTGTTCTCAAGCATTTTACTATTTTATATTCACTATAAAGTATATTGGTTTATGTTTAAATGATATCATTGAAAGAAGTAGAGGTCTGTATATTTCTTCATAATAATGTCTGGAAACTTAAACATAGTATTACATGTAGAAAACGGAGGCAGATCGGAGTTCAGGTTTCGGCTTTTACAAATACCCAACGCAACAAACAAACTCCGCGCGCTCCAACAAATAAACTCTGCGCAATGTAACAAATAAACTCCGCTCGCTCCAACAAATAAACTCTGGGCACTGCAACAAATAAACTCCGCGCACTCCAACAAATAAAGATGTGAGAAGTGCTTAAGACTAAGATATGAATCGGACGAGTTTACGAACTCAATAAAAAAAAACAACAGAGAGAACACCTCCGAATACGAAAAATCAAAATTTTTTATTCAATATGTTTTTTTTAAATCACTAACTTTTTTTAAATCACTAACTATTACAATCTGTTTCAGATATTTATATAAATAAAAATTGTCTCTTAGATCTATGAACAAATTTAATTAAAACGGTGATGGTATATCGTGGCCTTCAAAGATTAAGGCGGTCACAGATTGAGCTATTTAAGACAAACCAGTAAAACAGTGTTTAATCCTGGTTTGTATTTAACAGTGTTTAATCCTGGTTTGTATTTAACACTGTTTTACTGGTTTGTATTTAGGAAAAACCAGTATGCTTAATCCTCGAGTCTTGAAGGGTCAAGACAGCCATAGATGCTCAGTTATTTAAGCGGTGAAATGATTACTATCTAACATTACAATCAAATAAATAAACAACAAATCATTAAACAATATGATTTTCATAGGAAATATCTTTTTTATGAGAAAAAAACCACACTAAAGTATCATTAAACAATATGATTTTCAATTTTCAGGGAAAATACCTTTCTATGAGAAAAAAATCCACACTCTAATTATATTTGATGTATATTTATCAACTAAATTGAACTATAATATATTATAGAATCTTTGTACTTTCAAGAAGAGTGTTTAGCAGTGAGCTTCTTCTTGATTTGTTCTCTAAACCAAATCAAGGCTACATTGTACACTCTATGACTACAAGATTACACTGACAAGGCTACATTGTGCACTCTAGGATTATAAGACTACAATATGATCCAAGCCTATAAGGGCCAATTCGAGATCAAAGTTAACATAACTACATTAATTATATCAAAGTTAACATAACTACTTTATGACCAATTCGAGATTAAGCATTCCCTCCTTTAAATTTGACTTGGGATAAACACCTATCCCCTCAAAGTATATTAACTAGATATATAGGAATACGATATGCCCCCTATCATGTAGGTCTATGTGTAGACTTTATGCTAGTGATTCATCAAATTAGGGGTATGCATACAAAATATAGGTCTTAGAACCATATGCCCATTTACATATGTAATAAAATCCAGCTCCATAAAAATACTTACAATTGTAGTTGTATGCTCAAACATGTGATGATATAAAACATCAACCCCTTTCATTGTCAACATTTCTTGTACTCCAAATACAATTAAATAAACCAAACCTATTACTTCTTCATCTACTATCCTTTGGTGTTCTTCAACCAATACTTTAGGTTGATCCTAGCCATGCATTGAACCATCACTTTTACTTATACGCAATCAAACATAAACATACATCATCATTCATTAACCACATATGATGTACATTGAAGATACATCAATTGATGTACATCAAAGATACATCAATTTATTAGCGCACATAAGTTATGAACATAACATGCATATCATTCTTTACATACAATTTTCTCCCAAAGACAACTCCATCTCCATACAAGGGTGTAGTAAAATGCCAAAAACCTTAAATTAAAAAAAAAAGAACTTTGTTCAATGGTTCCATGCACATGACGTTTTCTTTATACCATTCTTCACTACCTCTTCCATTTCTCTATGATCGATTTACCACTTACGAAAGTTTGAGTGACATCTTCGAGATCTTCAATCACTATGATCAACGAGAAACTACTAGCCACTCCTATAGATCTTTTCCATTACTCATATGCTCGTATACAAGAGTGATCTGCTTATGCACTAGCTAAAGCAAAGAAAATCCACACACAACATAGTTAATCTTTGTTGGTTCACATCCTATCTCATAGATCAATAACTTGTGCGCAGATGCATTCTTTACATTCTTCATAACTCAAGCATTTGACATACCCAACTTTAATAACTTTTCATTCTATTGTATTGGGTTAAACATTAATGAAATTGTGGCTTAAAACAATTGATCTCCATGGACAAACAATCCATCCATCCAGTCCAACCACATCTAAAACCTTCCCATCAAAATCTTCACCCTATGCCCATTCCTCTTGATAAAGGAATTTGACTCCACAAAAGGCACCATTTCAATAGGGTTCTCACAACAGTCCAACCCACAACGTATTGACTATTGGCACGCAACAGTAGAGACGGTTTTCCACTTATCTCGAGATCTAACACCCAAACACGTTGCATCAATTGTCGCTTGTGTCTATTTCGCCTCTACAATGTCATAAAATAAACGCCCAAATAGTTTATGGTCTTCTTCTAATGGGTCTCCATTTTTTTTTTCTATAAACATCCCCATAGCCACTTCCATGCACCTATCTTGATCCTTCATCCACAATGCCACCCACCCATCTGATAATGTCACGTTGATCATCACCTCGGTTCTGACAAAGCTGAATACAACTATAATATTGTCCATCATTCATATCTACTTGGGGATTTTACTCATTCAATGTTCCCATACTAAGATTTATCCACCTCACAAGACACACGGTCTCTGACTCCATACATACATTGCTCCATTGACTACTTTGGCACACATCATGTAACACTCGACCTCTCCAAAGTCCTTTCAGTAGCTTGAATCAAGCACAAAATCAATAGTATTTTCTAAAGTAGATACAATTCCATGTGGATCATCACAAGCATATGTAACTAGCGCATATGTAACTACAACGGAGGATAGATCTAAGTCTATCACAAGACAACCAATCTGAGATGGATCATGAAATTGAGTTATCAAAAAGTATAGATGTCAATCTTGATATGGAAACACACTAACTAGATCCACAAAAGATGCCAACAACCTCAACATTTTGATAGTAACTGATCACTAGTAGGTGTAACAAACCAACAACCAGGTAGGCAACTCACATAGCAACGAATTTACAAAATATGATAAAAAAATCCACACATCCATGGTGATCTAGTCCTTCATGTTGGGTTCACAACACCATTGCACCATGCAATACAATTGGACTCTCACACGGATGGATCACCAATGGCTTGACATTCTTCCATGAACCTTTATAGTTTCTATTAAGGAAACATAAGCTTATACACTTGTCATCTACTCAATCTTTCATTGGACATGCCAAGAACACTCATGGAAGTCCCACTCATTGCTCCAAGCAATACGACCTAGACATAGTTAGTAGGTCCAAGGATCCAAGTGGTAAATCTATCCATTTAGGCAAAAATACATACTTCTCCATGCATTTTCAAGGCCAAATCCACATGCTTTAAGCTCACTCTCCATTTCAAGTCTTGACAGTCATGCTTTCCATTTTCATGCAACAAGATGTCCTTCTGCACAAGCTCCCACTCAAACCAAGATTTTGCCCTAAAACCTTGGATCCAAAGTGATGAGGCTCTAATACCATACAAAAGGAGGTAGAGGTGCGCAATACACTTCCTACACTAATCCATGAGAGAAGAATGTGCATAAAATTAAAGAGAAGATGTGCAATCAAATGAAATAAATTACAAATCATTAAACAACATGATTTCTTGGGGGAAAACGTTATGGGAGAAAAACCCCACACTCTAAAGCACACTCAATGTATTATTCGACAAGTTAATGGTTACAATACATTCTAGATTTCCCAAGCTCTCAAGATAAGTTTTCAACAGTGAGTTCCTTCTTTCTTGGGTTTCTAGACCAAATCAAGACTACAGTATGCACTCCATGACTACATTGGCCACCCAGGCCTATACATGACAATAGGCCAACTCCTGAGGCCTATATGATGAGGCATGTTACAATGGAGTATCCCAAGCCATTAAATAGGATGAAGGAGACAATGCTCAAGAGAATACTTATTAGGCATTGCCTAGATATTCTTCATTGGGGGCACTCTATGGTGGACAATTTCATGGTCAAAGAAGCCTATTTTCTTAACATGGGGGCTCATCTCTTGTACAAAGACATGATTTGGGATAAAATATGGCACTTGCGACACTGGCCTAAAGTCATCTCCTTTGTATGGCTGATTGCACACATGAGGATCCTCACGTGGGACAACCTGCAAAAGAGGGTTTTCAAAGGGCCTTCAATTTGTCAATTGTGCTTGCAAGAGGAAGAAACATAGAACCACCTTCTTGACAAATGTCCCTTCTTATATCATCTATGGGATCAAGTGGTCTCCTCTATGAGACAGTCCAAAAGAAAAGGGAATGGCATCTGTAACACTCTGGTCTCGTGGTATCCCTCACCCTACAAGAAGCCTATCTTAAAAAAGATATGGAAACTAATTCTTGGGTTCCTTGCTTGGGAGGTCTAGAAGGAATGAAACAAGAGAATCTTTAAAGGCACTTGTCTAGGTTGGCAACTCATCTGGGCATGTATCTATAAGTGCATCAATGAATCCATTACTCTACTTTAATGGTATGTGGCAGATTTTGAATGTGACGAGCAAGAATGTCCTCTTCTATCCTCTTTGATAGTGGGCCCTTTGTTTGCCTCTCCAGATTCGGTCCCTCTAGGATTGGGCCCCTCTAGTCTGTTGGTTTGGAGTGGTCCTGCTCTAGGATTCACAAAGCTCAACTATGACAAGGCCTCTAAGGGAAACACAGGACCAACAAGATATGGCGTGGTTTTTCAAGCCTCTTCAGATAACATTCTTTTTACTTATGTTGACCGTCTCGGAATTGAAACCAACAACGTGCAGAATTATGGGCCTTGATTTAAGGCCTGCAAATTGTTATTCAAAATGGTTATACCCAACTTATGGTAGAGGGATATTCTAGCATAGTTGTATGGATATTAACCAAAATACAGAATGGCACCTCGCATTCCAAGCTTTCCCCCAGCTGGTGACTCTCCCATCTTTTAGACTCACTAGCTAATTTAATTCATCTGCCACTTATGCTCATCCCTTCTCATGTTCGTTGCTCCATAAGAAAAGTAGCAAAAAATATTTCCATCACAATTGTAAAGATGTAGTGTGAAGGTCAGAGTCAATCTTGTCCAACAAAAATTCCAATTCCTCTCTCTTGCTCCTGCTAGGATCTGGCCAATGCAGGTCAATTTTCCCCAAATGGGTTGTTACCTTGGGATGAGAGCACATATGATGCCTTAAATGTATAGGTGGCACAACACGCAAAGGAACATGGGTAAACCATGCAGTGGGCATTCAACTTGTGGATATCCTTTTTTCCCCCTTCTCACACCTCCCCCTAGTGGATTAAATTCCCTTCCCATCATTGTTGGTTCACAATGGAGAAGGAAAGATGCAGGTACATTGAGGTTTTAATGCTCCGTGTGTGAAGGATTCAACATGGGATTGGAAACTTGATAGTTTAGTGGTGATAGGAAGTGCAATTGATATCGATAAGTTTATATATCCCAACATTTATTGTTTGATACCTCAATGAAGCTTGGGTTCACAACAACTAGCGCTCTTGGGTTTTCTACCCTGTGTGTTGGTCTTATTTTAGATATTTCTATGGTTCATGAGTGCTTGCACATTCCTTATCATTGCGAGAATGGTTATTACGCTCGTCTTCACAACATGGAGGGTGGCTCGTCTTCATGTTAGCTAGATTATTTTGAATGCTTGCTATATGATATCAAGGGTTAGGGAGAGGGAAAAAAAATTCTCTAGTAGTATCTATATGATAAGGTGAAAATTGTGTTGGACTAGTGTGATCAAGTGGATCACTTGCTAAATGACACTCCTCCGGTCCTTCCTGCAGGTATGCATTCCATCATTTCGATTCCAGTTTAGTACTTCGATGGTAATTTTACTTTGGGTGAGCTCTTGGTCTATCCTTTGCGGCCACAACATGAGCATGCGGTTGTCCTTAGCCCAAGTATGGACATTCCATCACCATTCTAGGGTGTTGAGGGCGCTTCTTAATGCTTCTTCTCCACCTTTGCAACAAACGGGTGACACTTCTCAAGATTCTCATTGACTATGACGTGTATTAGTTTCTCTTTTAGATTTGTGCTTCGTCCTTTAGTATTTTTCATCTTGTCTATTTTGATGAGATGTACTCCTAGGGGTAATATCAGTCTTTTTGAACAATTTGAAATTCCATGTCAGGAAGACTTATGGTCCGTTTTTGCTCAAGCATGGGTGGGTTTCTTATTTTGATTGCTAATCCAGATTATTTTAGGAACGATATGAAGGCATAGATATAACAGAGATATGAAAAATAATTACACAGAGATATGGCAAGGAACATAGTAATACATTAAAGCTCAGATTCTATTAATGATTTTCTAATATACAAAAGACTGTAAAATGCAAAAGCACACAAGCTAGCTAGAATGGTGGTAGCTTATCTATGAGAAGAGATGTGTCGACTATGTTCATTCAAAAGAAGTTGGTTACAATGAGGCTCCAAAGGCATTTCTAAAATAAAGCATAAATGAAAAAACCCTAAACATAAAAAAACCTAACCCTATGAGATGAAGCACCAAAAGTCACGTGGGCCCCGATGGGGTAAGTTGGTACATCAACTTCTTAGTGTTGTAACTTTTGCATATGATGTTCGTTTTATGTGCACAATAAGTTGTTGGAAAGAACTACTCAAGGAATACACATGTTTTTGTCACACTCTGGCTAATGCCTGTAGTGTGACTATGGCGGGCCCAAAAAAGGTTGTTTAGGGCCTCAAAAATGCCCCAAATGTTTAGGACCCGAAAACTAGGAAAAAAATGCCAAAATGGAAATTGGTCTTTGAGCCAGTGGAATAGGTGGGTGGCCACCAATATACACCTGGATCATTCCTCCCCGCTTAGGAAGAAATGGTCTCCATTTCGCCAAGTTCCTACATCAGATGAGGAACTTTTGTTTTAACCTGACTCCTACTGAGGCACTTTCCCTAATGAAGAAATTTCCCTGCTTGGACGACCTGATAGAGTTTAATAGTTTTTTGGTGGGTTTCCTTTGTCTTGGTGTCCATGATCCGATCAACTGTCTCTTATTTTATGCAGGAAGGATTGTGTTATGTAGGGTCAAACTTCTCGGCTGCATCTGAAGTGTGGAGGAGAGGTGGAAAATATGGTCTAAGCAGTTCCACATTAAATACCTTGTGCAATCCAATGAGGAATACTTAATTCAAAATCATTCTCATGGATTGTTGGTTGTGGATCTTGATTATCTTCTTGATTTAGAGGTCTTTGTTTTCACCCGTTTTTATACCCCATGAAGACTTTACACCCCAGAAGGATGTACACTTCTCCACGTGGGGAAGTGCAGAGGGGGGTTACACCCTCTGTGGGTTCCGGGGGCAAGCGGGTGTTTGAGGGATAGTGTTCCCCAATGGGGGTTTGAGGGAAAATCCCCAGAAGGAAAAATTGCCTTGTAAATGTATATTGTAATTTCATTGTAAATATGGACCGTTCATTATAAGGTCGCAGATATGACGGTAGAAGTTATGTTAGGATTTTTTTCCCTAGAAGGAAACCCTCTTTTATGAGGGAAATGTATTGCGGCTATGTATCATAGCGAATATTGTATTCAGAGTGAGGAGACTGTGAGAGAAAGAAGATGAAGTTACAACGATTTTGTTGTAGGTTGTATCCCTTCATTTGCTAGATAATAATAAAGGAAGGACTTGGAAATTTCTCTTGTGGGCGTAGCCCACACTGGGTGAACCATGTATATCTGTGTCTCTATTGTATTGTGTATCTTCTATGTTTTATTTCCACATTTGTTTTATTTTATTGCTCCGCAATCTTATTTTTCTAACACCAATAGCCTTGGTAATGGTGTTAATCCTGTATCAGAGTGGGGGAAGCTTCTGATGGGGTCCTGTGAGGCGCTCTTTCTGCAAATGAAACCATACCTTATCTCCCACATGAAATTTGTGCGATACCCAATGTTGATCATGGCGTTGCTTGTACTTGGAATTGGCTTTCTACACAATATCATGAACTTGTTCTTGGATGTGATAGATGCTCTCAACAAATTTGACTACCTAATCAACCTCTATCTGAGCATAGGAGGACTCTTCCTGTGCAACTACAATGGGCAGAGCTACGTTAATGGGGGCCAATGGTTGGAACCCCAAGCACACCTGAAAACGGTTGTGGCCAATAGAGCTACGAAGGGCTCTGTTATAGCTATGTTGAACATAAGGAAGGATTTCATCCCATGTGTGTGGATGCTTGGAATTAAACATTCATAGAATATGAACAATCATCATGTTGACTACCTATGTTTGTCCATCAATCTATGCATGGAAAGAAGTCAATTTGGTTAGCTTGGTGTCCATAATCGATCATAAGCTGGACTAAAAGGTGATCAGGAACCTAATGTATCGATTGGAGATAATATTTTGTGGTAGCCCAAAATGAACCCAAACATGTGTGAAGAAGATCTTGGCGGTAACCTCGGTTGTGATACTCTTCTTGCAGGGTGATAAAATTTCCATCTTAGAGAATCGATCGATGAACACGAAAACACAATCATTCCCATGGTTGTTTGAAGTCATAAAAGACATCTATTCCATGGAGATGGACACCCAAGGCCTATACAGAGTAGGAAGAATGGTGTATATCCCATGTTTCTTGATGGTAGTCTTGTAAATGACGCAGACAGTGCATGATCTAATGTATTTATGAACATCTTGTCGAAGCTTTGGCCAATAAAATTCTTTTGCATTACTACCACTATATTTTCTACACAAAAATGTATCGCTACTCTTCTTTAATGAGATTCCCATATCAACTTCTTATGATCACTTGAGGGAATACAAAGGTGGCTCGGATGGCATAATAATCCATCCCAGAGATGAAAATTGGGAACTATTTTTCCTGCACTCTATGTTTGATAGGCAGTAGCAAAGTCAGAGTTGTTATTGTATAATTGTGTCCATCCATATGTCTCATGTCCACAGGAGTTGAGAACAATGGTGAGCGCTACTACCAAGGGTCGACTTATGCAATCTGCGACATGGTTGGTGCAACCCCTCTTGTACTTCATATTCAAGTGGAATTGTTGTAGGTACGTGGCCCACTTCTGATGGTGGTCATTTTGTAACTTTCCTTGTGCCTGCATGAATATCAAAGGTCTGTGATTAGTTTGGATGATTGTTTCCTTCCCCAGAATGTAATTCTTCCACTATCGACATGCATGCACAATGGAGTACATCTCTTTGTCACAGGTGGGGTATCTTCGAACAAAATCAAGAAGAGTTTCACTATGATAGACCACAATAATTCCATGTTGAGTGAGGACTGCATTGATAGCATAATCTAAAGCATTTGTCTCAATCTCAATGGTTGTTGCAGGTCTAGCATAATGAGGACTGGTGCTGAGCAGAGGCGGGATTTTAGATCCTCAAATTCTTTCTTTTGGGGCACGGACCACACAAACTTGGCCTTCGTGGCACCCTTGGTCACTTGGCTTAGTGCCCAAGTGATATGAGAGAACCCCAACACAAACATCTGGTAGAATTTAGCAAGGCCCACGAAGCAGTGCAACTCGATCATTGTCTTCGGGGCCAGTCAATCACGAATGACTTGGATCTTGGTTGGATCCACATGTACACTCTTCTTATCCATGATGTATCCAAAATATTAGATTCTTTGCATGCTGAAGGAAACCTTCTCCAAATTGGCATATAAATTGTGTTGGCACAGGGTGCCCAATGCTTGCTCAATATGCTCCAAATGTTCCTCCCAAGTTTTGTTGAAGATGAGGATGTCATCCAAATATAGAACCACAAAGGAGTTTGTGAATGGTCATAATATGTCATCTGTAGTGTCCTTAAGGCCGAGCCCCATTACAGATCATGTTATATGCAAAGAATTGTAAATGTGTTCTATAGGCTGGTGAGCCAAGTTTTGCATAAGTTTTAGGCTTATGTGTTTTGATAGGCCAGGGAGCCTAAGTGTTGAAGGCCAGGAGCCTGTTGATGTACTTGTATGGATGCAGATCAATTAATAAAATATAAACACCGCCAGTGCAGACCGACCACGATGAATGAGTGATGGGGGACTGAGCGTCCACAGAGTGGGCAAGGAATTAGGGATTGGAAGGTGGGAAAGGGGCTGAGTGTTGAGCCTACGGGCTAATCCTAGGGGGCTTAGGCCTGGAATAATATTTTAATAATTTTTCCAAAAAGAGCCATGTGCATATTATTTTATCCTAAGTCCTTTGGAAGGACACGTGATTTCCCAAGTGGTGGAAGGAAGGTGTACGGATGGAACACATGCAGTTTCCAGGGTGACAAGTGTCAACCCTGGTGCATGCAAATAAAACCAATGCAGTAAGCCATGAGGGGGTTCTGATCCATTCGATCCGACTGTCCTGGGGAGAGCCATGGAAGCCATCTGCCAGAATACACTGGTTTAACTCTGAAAGTCGTAAAGCCCGTGGTTGTCCAAAGAAACCGTGTACACCCTATCTAGAGCTGGGGAGTCGGTGCGTGTCTCTGGGAAAACCCGTGTGCACATTCCCTGAACGAGAAGCTTGTGTTGAATTGAGTGGAAGTATCTTTGTTATTCGGGGAAGTTGAGCTAGCCTGTGTGTGAAGTCCCTGTTCTGAAATCATCCCGTGAGATTATCCTGTGACCGCTTAACCGTTTTGGAAAGAAATTGTCTGTGTTTCCCGTGGATTGTTGTGACCATGCAGTACTGGACTGTGTGAGGCTTGTTGGCTTGTGAGCGACTCCTCCAGGTGAGAGAGTGCGCAGAGGGAGAAGAGAACTCCTAGAAGGAACCCTGTAGCTGCCATAGAGCCCGGAGAATTCCAGTCCGGTCTGTTCCTGTAACCCAAGGTAAGGGAGACTCGCAGCCGAAGGACTGTCTAGGTGACAGAGAAGGTGCACTCTCCTGGGGTGGAACAGGC
>SNQJ01S0041708.1:22339-62995 GCA_010110895.2 Picea sitchensis
TTATCATTTAAATAATGATTTCTTCTTTTCAAACACTTTTACTTCTTTGACCTTTTGGGGCTTCAAGCCATCATATGGGGGTCCTCCAACTTCATAAGGCCATAACTCTCAAACCGTGAGGAGTTATGTGACATTCCACATACGATCGGAAATGGCATGACAAACACTATCCATCTATGATAGTTTCACCAACAACTTCATTGATCTATCTTCATCAATGCATCATATCAATGATCCATCTTTATCAATTGGTATCCACTTGGACATATATCATTTTCATCAAGGGAATCATATCAATCAATGACATCAATCAAACCAAACCATTTACATCAATGACATATGATCCAACAATCTCCCAAATAATCAAACCATTGGCATCAATGACAACATGATCCAACAAGTTTTTCTTCATGTGTAAGTTTTGGTTTATGAAACCCCGACTTATATGGAAATAATTTATACGGTTTGTTATTCAATACATTTTATCCCTATCCTTGGTAGGTAGCTTGTTGGCAAAACACCACAAGATGTTCACTAACCATTAGAATCAAACACAGAAAATAGATCTGTAAGTAAGATTGGGTCTGAAATTTAAATGATGATTTTGATAGGACATTAACTCAAATTCAATGTTCTTCAAGTTGGATTAGTGTTTTTTTCCTTTTTATCATTTTTGTTTTCAGAATTTATATGCAAGATTAGTGTTTTTTCTTTTTTATCATTTTTTTTTTCAGAATCAAGTGCATGCTACATTATTAGATGTTGGATCAAGCATTTCCAAACCTGAAAAGAGGTTTACGAGAATTAGGGAAAATTGATTACATTCCTTAGGTTTTAAATCGACGAAAATAGGGGTGCATATTGATAGTTTGTGCATTTCTTATTTTGACTAGAAACCATATTGATAGTTCGTGTAGTTCTTATTTTGACTTGAAACCTGAAGCTATTTTTTATTGTTGTGCAGATGAACTTGGAAAGCGAGTTTCTAGCATTGTGAGGATAAAGAATGTTAGTCGATCGTTTATAGCTTTTAAAGTAAGTATGACTAGCCTTACCTCAAGCTCTGTATCATGCCAAAAGAGTTCAATGGGATTTAAGAAGTTATGTATACGTTTTCTATCAATTCCAAATCTCATTCAAAGGTAGATTCCTATTGTTTTACTTTGTTCCTAAATTTGTTTGAATGATGCCTGCAGTTCCATACAAATGCTCCCAAGAGCTATTTTATGAGACCTCCAAGTGGTATCCTTTCTCCAAAAGAGTCAATAACAACAACTGGTAAATACAAGTCTTGATGCTATGAAATACTTAAATTTCTTTTTTGTAAATAAAAGATGATCCTTGTATTAATAATATTTGTTATCCATACATTGCCAAGTGTTAGCCACATGTTCTACCACAGAAGGGAAACCATAATAGGTGGCCCTTATGAGCTCCAAGTTTGTCACATCACCATATGAACTGAAATTGTTTTAACAAAATTGAATTAACAAAATTATACAACCTAGTTTCATGAACAAAACTGTATGGACATTAAGCTGGTGGCCTCTAACTATCTATGAGAAAATTTGTATGCATAGTGTACGGGTGGTCTTTATGTCCATCTAGTTTGCTACTAGAATAAACCAAAAATTTAATCATGCAACTAGAATGAACAAGGAACATAAACATGGAGAATTTACTCCACTGATGAGCTTGGATGTCCATGGATGTTATAAACAGGGGTGTACCGCTGGCCGCACGTAGGGCATCGAGTCCATGCAGGAGTGTTCGCAATGTGTCGAACAGAATGTCCATTCTTTGGCTGAGAATGCATTGAGAGTGCATATGAGCATTTTGTTTTTGTCGAATTTCAAAGATAAGTTGGAGGTGCTCCTCCATGAGGAGATTTGCAAATAGTTGGGGTTGATCCTCCTCCTTGTCCTCGCTAGGGACCCCTATGTTCTCCTTCACCTTCTAGCTCGGTGGGGTTTCCTCCTCCACCATGCAGCTTCCATCACCATAAGATGAGTCCTTTGGGTGAGCCAGAAGACTAGTGGCCAAAGGAGTGCACAGGCATGAAGGTGACGCTTCATCCTTAGTCGAGTTAAAGCCATGGAGCGGGTGTGGGGAAAACGAAGGCACCTCCAACAACTCCTGGTTGTTGTGCCTTGGGCTAGAAAAATGGGCAATGAGAGCCAATTGGGAGGGGGAGAGTCTGTCACACCTAGAGAGGGCATTGTAGTACCACGCACCTCTCTTAGACTTCCCCCTTTCTCTGGGCATGCTGAGAAAAAGATGGAGGTCTAGGGCTAAGTGCGAAGAGGCGGTGAGAAGATGTTTGGGAGAGCTCGAAAGGGCCGAGAGCAGAGAGGTGTCAGTGAAATTGTAGAGAAGAAGCTTGTGAGGGCCGAGCGAATGGTGAAATTTCGCCAGGTAGTGCAAAGGAGCAGTGAGGCCAACACAATTGCAGAGGGCGGCGGAGCAAAGGAGCGGAGTGATGGGAGGGTAAGGTGAAAGAGCGCCTGAGAAAAAAACACAGAGAACGATAATGAAAAAATGCTCAGAGGAGCCTAAGAGCATGAGCTAGGGCGGAGGGAGAAAGGATGAGTGCATCTGGGAAAAAGCCTGCTTATTACCCCGCGAGTTGATTGCCTCCCTAGCCATTAGAGCCGAATTGACAGCCATCCTAGATCTGGTATGCCTATTCTGGCTTGCGCAAACGACCATTAACCCTGCATGGCAGTCCATGTGCACTAACATTATTGTCTGCGGGGTGTGAGCCATGTGGTGGTAATGGGTTTTGGGCTGGCAGCAGGGGTTAATAACTCCCCTGGTCGCTCCATTCCATGTGTCCGCTGATGCTGGCTAGGTGGCACCCCAACCGAGGATGAAATACTTAATTTTACCTTCTGAACTATATGGTATTTTGGAGCATGGATTTGAATAGTAATTTTTTCCTTAAATCAATGTTATGTTTGAATGTTATCTGTAGCTTTTAAATGATAGGTTTTTTGACAGTAACGATAATTTGGTGTAGTTATAAAATTTGTAGAGCAGTCAACAAACTCTCAGGTGACGAAGAAGACTAAGGATAAATTCAAAATTCTGAGCTTTAAAATAAGAGAGGGCATTGAATATACTCCATAAATGGTAAGTGGAATTTTATTATGAAAACGTTAAGAACCAATGCCCACTGTTTCCAACCCTTTTGATCAAGCAGGAAAATATTGTCATTATATATTATCAACTGTAATTTGGCATTCTTGTCATGACTAAGACATTCATTAAATTTCTTTATATTCAATTTTTTGAGTGCCCTAATATAATTCATTTGATTTTAGCTCTTTTGTGTGTATTTTAATATTGGTAGAAGCTTATTGAAGACACTTTTTACTTAATTTTGATTAACACTTTTTTAACCATAATTGTTAATAAAAATCTTCTTTATCATGAGTAAAAAATTATAAACATAAAAATAATATATTATAAAGATATAAATAATATCCTAAAAACTCCTCTATAACAAATTTTAAGATAATGAAAAGATGCCTCCAATAAATAACATAAAGATAATGAAAATATGCCTCCAATAAATAATATAATTTGAATAGCTTTTATTTTAAAGTGTAAACTACTTTGATGGCACAGTTCAAATTGTTTTTTCTTTAGATTTGATTCATTTTGTAGCTTTGTTATTAATTTTTAATGTGTTGTTTGTTTAATAATCATTATTGAAAAAGGTAGTAATGGTTTTTCACAAATCTATTTGTAGATTTGACTTATTTTGTAGCTTTGCTATTATTTTTATGTGTTGTTTGTTTAATAATCATTATTGGAAAATGTAGTAATGGTTTTTCATAAATGGAAAAGGTAATGATGGTTTTTCATAAATGTAAAATGTGAAAATGTAGAATGTGAAAATAGTGAATTTCAAATTATAAAATGGAATATATGGAATATTTAGGAATTGGTAAATTTGTTTTGTTTTTTTTTATTTAGAGAAAAACAATTATCTAATAACATTTTGTTTATGAAAGGAAAAAGGAATTTGCAGTCTTGTCATCTATAAGTTTCTTGTGTGCTTCATTATTAGTGTCTGCTTCTACTATGCTATATGTTTTTTCAATTTCTCCAGCTCTTCGGCTCTTTGTATAAACAATTAACATTACAAGATTGTAAGGTAACAAAAACAAATGGAAAAACAATTTAATTTGAATGACATGCATAAAACATGAGCCTACCTTGTGAAAAGCCATAAATTATACCTTGGATGGTCGTTGTGGATCAAGGAATACCACACAAAAGACTTTCTCGATTGCCAGTGTCTCTTTATTCTCGTCAAACTTCAGGTCAAAGTTCGTATCAAGACAATGATATTGTTTCAGTTTTCATAACAAAAACATAAACATTTCAAATTCCAGTGCCCTAATTCTACGGAAAGAACAAAATAGTTATTATTTTACAGAAGGTTTCCTAGATGAATGGGTAAGGCCTACATTCTATTGATGTGAAGTACTATTTGCTTTCAAAGCTCCATCCAAGGATTCTATAAAAACAAAAACAAAAGAAATTTGTGGGTAGAGGATTTCATTTGATTGAAGGGAATTTTATCATCAATTTGCAAATGGTAAACTTTATGTCATCTGACATATGTTGAATTCTTAATATAACGAAATCAGAACTATATGTTGAATTCTTAATATAACGAAATCAGAACTCCGTCAGGATCGTTCACTTATTTGTGAATTTTTCTTTTTCTCTCAGCAATGGAGGAAATCCAAGAGCCATATCTCTGGACAATTGTTCCCCTCGACATTAGTAGGATTTCTTTCAGCTCATCAAATTGAATTTTCTGCTATGATATTTAAGTTATTTAGTCTTCAAATCAATGAGAAATATGGGAAACTAACATAATAGGAAAGCCACTGACCCAGTGATGATATAGTAGAGTGAATTTTCTTTTATTTTGGGAACCTCAATGTCGGATTTTATGTTTATTTTCTTAATAAAGTTTAATTTGTGGTCATTTTAGCTTCCTTCTCAAGGAATTCAATACAATATGTGGAAGATTTGGTGGGAATGGTTTTATTTACCTTCAATTGTGAAAATATTAAAACAAGGTTTGGGATAAATTAAGTTACCATTTGTTTCCAATGGCTAGTATCTCTTAGCTACTTTGAGTTGAGGTGCATGTTGTTAGAAATCTCTTCACAACACCTACAACTTTGGATGTTTACATAGATAGCCTTTATGACTCCTAGGTTCTTATTATGTTTTGGAGTTTGGGAAATTTGAATTGAGTGGACTTAATTATAGAATTTTCTTATTTACCAACCAGAATATATATGGAATTTATTCCCTTCTTCAAATGTACAAACTTTCACCCATTTGAAAGTTAATATAAGAGGGTTTGTCATAAAAATAGGCTACCAAACTTCAAATAATAATATTTGAAGTTGCAATATTTTTACAATTTCAATTAATAATATTACCATAAAAAACTTCCCTTACTTAGACATTCCCATTTGGTTAGGAGTATGCTAGGATTATGTTTTTACACGTTTAAATTTAAATATGTTCATTTAACATACATGGTCTATAAATGTATGGAAGCTGCGGGATTACCAAAACATTTAATGGAAGTTTGAGATTACCAATAAAATCACCAACGGGAGAATACGACTTCAAATTGACATCCAAATCGTGAGTCAACATCTCAATAGTCAAAGTAATGCACGGCCGACATTTACTGTTATCACGAGAGGCAACCCACTCAGATAATAACAAATGACTGTAGTCTATCACTACATTCTGTCTACCCTCATAACTGTAAAAGCATTCACGTTATTATTAACACACGGCGGTAAAGAGAGAGTAATAACCACAGTCAAACGTCTTTGTCGCACTGAATCCCAATTGGACAGTTACCAGAGCCACACGGCACCCTACGTGGCTCTCATCAGTGACAACTGGATTGACATGACAGTTGGCCGAAAGCAACCAGTAAGTGATGGGCACGAATCTTATTATCGTCCTTTTGGCGCGAAATCTTACTATTGGTCAGTCGTGAGCGCCCTTGCTGGCCTTATACGTCAACGGATTTTATGCCATGGCCATCCATCATTCATGGGCATGCAGGGATGAGTGAAAAACTATGCGTATGCATCCATCGCCTACACGAGTGACGATTTCCGACACGTGGCGCACTTATTTGTTGGAGTTCGAGCAACTCGCCACGGTCGGCGTATCCACCCCAAGCAAGCTTTTGATATGTACTACTTTGGAAAAACAATATAACAGAAAGTCTATCTTTGTTTGTAAAAGTAAAGGTTTAATGTGACCACATCGAGGGTTTCTCACTATTCCCAAAAGATACCTTTGTTTCCCCTCCCTTGTCTTTTCTTAATAATATTTTAAAAAATATTGCAATAAAACTTATGTCAGCTTAAGTGACAGTAATATTAGATGATTGAAAATTGCATGGGACAAACATACATTAAAAATATCACAATCGTGCATCAATAATATGATGTTGAAAAACATGTAGAATCATAAAATACTAAGATTACACAAAGAAGAAATGAAAGAGGATTTTCTAAAAAAAAAAAAACCTAAAGGGTTGATATGAAAGTAAAATGTGGGTTGGTATGAAAGTGCAATGCATTGAGTGTTGTATTAGAATTGGGAGTAGGTTAACTGGGAGCAATCTTTCTTTTGAGTGTCCTTACTCTGGTAGGTTTGGTAATGGCTTTTCGGCGACCCCCTTCGTGTGTACTATTCCACTATTTCCCAAACATTCTGTCAAGTAACGTATACTGCCAACATTCTGTAACGCCCATTTGTCGTCGTCGTCGTCGCGAGAAAGACTTTCTACTTCGATTTGAATTCGCAATTAAACCGACCTACCAACCAAGTCAGCACCATAGCAGGAGATCGGATCCTCCATACCAAGCAACCAACCAAGCCAGCGCAGAAGCAAGAGATTGGGTCCTCTATAATTTGTCTATAGATTTATCTCTTACAGAACAAAGAAAAGAAATGCAAAGGAATGCACAAACATATGATCTGGTGCAGCATGGCATGCTTGATAAACCAAAGGAAAACGATAATATTTATATATCAAATGAGAAAGTAGTTGGAGAGAAATGGTCTCCACTTAAAACAATGGACGATGGGCACGGATTGAGGAGCCTCATGTTTTGCATGGACATGGCAATGAATCACAATGGTTGTGTTTTCTTCTTTCTACCAATGACGAACGCCTTTGTAGTTTGGAGTGAGGAAGCATATTGCCGAAGATAGTGTTCGGGCAACTAGCTGACTTTTCAGATTATTTATGTTCTCATATTTCAATGCGTACCTTCCAAGTAAACAATAGTTTATGGCCGTAGTATACATAGCGCTACTTATTTCAGCTGTGTTAATGCCTTTTTTGTCTCCCATCGGAATCTTATTCATATTTTTTTATGTATCTAGAGAATAGTGGTAGACTTTACGGTATTTGTAAATGCTTCAGACTCTTGTTTGGAGGGTTATTAGAACTGTCAAATGATTTGTGTTTTGTTGGAACTTAATGAGACTTTTGATATAATGCATAATGTTGGTCAAAACTTTCTTAAATCGAAATAGAAACAGTTGTACCATTTTCGATTATAGATTTTTATTAGAATCAATTTTGCAGTAATCTATTCCATTGATATTCTTATTTCGTTTGTATCTATTCTTTCTTTGTTGTGAACTTATAATTTTAGGTGAAGAAATCTAGTTGAATATAATACCATAACTTAGGTAGTCTTCTTTTGGGAGGTATATGTGGAAAAAGAGGCATATGTGGACATACTCAACATCAAAGGACGCAAAATTTATCATGCTTCTTGACCTGAAAAACTGTGAGTCACAATAAGATCATATTGATACTTTTACGGTACTTTGGACTAGGGAAAACAAATTTTCATTTTATGGAATTTTAGGATTTTTAGGTTGAAATTTTGGTTTTGAAAAAGTTATCCCCTTGTTAATGTAATCAGATCTTATCTGCTGTAATTCCTATCCGGAATACACATTTTGGAAACTGCTTTTGTATAATTTGGTAAGATAATTAAAAATGGGAAAGTTGTGAATTTTAATTATTAAAATTGTAGAGTTGTTTGGATTCAATTTATTCATATTCTATGTCGTCCCTATTCTTTGTGGTTAGAAGTTTTCAGTACAAATGGCATGGCATAGTTTATGATTATTTCAAAGTCTTTCAGCTATTATTCTGTATATCTGGTATGAATTGAACTAGAGAATTCTCAGCAAGACTTTGTATGGTAGAATCCCCTGATATTTCATATGAAATACATCATAGGTTATTTAATAATTCTCTTTGTTTAGAAATATGGGGAATTTACCATTACATTTAAACCATTTGTTCGAATTTTTTTATTTAAAATAGATATATTTTCATTTAACTTTGTTTGATTTACATTTACCAATTCTCAAATTACAGGGACATATTGCAATAATTGACATAATGGTTCGGACATCAAATAATTCAAATATCAAGAACCTCCATGTTCAAAGTTTATTAGACAAGCATATATTTATAAGCCAAGACCTTGTTTGGAGTGATATATAGTGTGAAGATGGCACTATCAATCACACTGCTTTGATACCATACAATAGGTTAGAAGAATTCATTATGGGAGAGAAAAACAACCCAGATGCACCATGTACATTTTTACACAGATCACATAGGAAGCGTTTTGGTGACGACAAATCTTCTATGATGGGTCCAACATCATTGGAACCTAAAAAATAGCCAACATCCTTGAACTATGCATTGTTACTATTTATCGTGACCTCTTAATTCAATTCAATTCTATATGTTCTTCAATATGTATTGTTAAGTTCCAAAATTATTATTGGTATTACTATTACATGTAATGCTCTTTCTTTTAATGTTGGTTGTTTTTTAGGTTCCAATGTTGTTATGGCCCAAATGATCTTAGAGGACATCCACAACCATCTTTAAAAAAGCGAAATTTTGTCCAAAAAAAAGAGGATGCCAATGCAAATTTATAACGAAGGAAGTGAATGATGTCGTGAGGGTCAAATTCTCATCACCTATAATGAGTACCCCTACATGAGGATCAATGGATGGCCATGCCATGGAAAATATGATAGATATGGAAATCCAAAGTCCTTGAGTACCCCATGTCTTTCAAAGGAGATCCAATCAATGATAAAGACACTATGTGGACTTAGTGTTCCAATTGATACAATATTTGAAAGGCATATCCTTGATGGGCTCTTTGGTTTTGTGATGGGTGCTAGAGATCTTAATTTATGTTTGAAATATGTATCCAATATATTCAATCGCCATTTGAAAGATAAGTATCAATTAAATCCCAAGGATTCTTTGAGTGTTAACAAGTGGTATCAACAAGAGAATTTTTTTTTTTTTTTTTCTATCGGTGACCAGAAGGGGGGGATATACCATTCATAATTGGCATCCAAACAAAATGGATGCTTGATATGATGGTCAAGTGCTCTCACAACAACATGTTGGCTTTAGATTCTATGTTTAGCACAAACAAATATGGGTTGAGTTTCATTAGTTGTTTTAATGTTTCTATTGAGTTCAATGTTCATTCAATAATAATTAGGTACCTAAAATTGAGGAATTGATTATTGTATTATTTCAGTAGTGACCACTATACACAATTCTTTTCCTTCAATTTCAATATAGTGGTGTTCTGTTGTACGGACAAGGTGTTCACGCAATAGAACGTAAGCCGATATAGCTTCCAGTGTATTTAGAATCTCACCCTAGATGCAATGTAAGAAAAGCATGCCCAAATTAGAAACCGAATGGTGTCATGACAGACATTTACTAGCGTAAATTAAAGCATTGAGGTGGAGACAAATATTCTCAGATTTATGAATGTATGAATTATCGTTAGCACCTGTACACCTAGATTTGTGTTGTTATTACATTTAATGATGAATATAGATGGTTGCTAAATGTTAATCATATTCAATTTGTTAAATTATGAGTCTGGATTTCCTATGGATTACATCTTTTTATTTTCTTCAACACTTTGATTCAAGCTTAATACACTTCAACAATATCAAATCAAACTCGAATAGTAATAACTATGTAGATGAGTAAGTATGCACATAAACAACACATATACCTGGGAAACCTTTGAAAAGCAAACAATATTCTTGTATTGCATTAATAATGTAAGATCACTTACAAATATCCACCATGAATGTATTGTATGTATTATACCTTTTGCACGAGTAGGTAACCGGTAACTCCATGCTCTATGCAGTGGGGGCTAGAGGGGCTTTGATCCCCCCACGCTGGGTTTGGGGGCGTCATCAATTTTTTCTCAATGGTATTTACCGGACCACATGATATTAGGTGGTTTTTTTTTTTTTTTTTTTTTTTTTTTTTTTTTTTTTTTGTTTAAGGAATTAGGGTTTTGACTAATCCGATTCATTGGGTTATTGGTTTGATGTCACTGGCTCCTATATGTATGCTACTTGTAATAGTAAACAATGAAACACAAGTGTATCAATATAATATATACCGGTTTCTTCCGACGGCTCTGTGAAAACTCGTAATAGTTTTGTATTCATTATCAGATCTTCTCTGCTCTTTCTCGAATATCAGCTTATGATATTGTACAAGGTTAGAATTCTTACGTGAATTTACAGAATGTTCTACTCTTAAAGAGATTTCCAAGATGACTTTGACCTGACAAAGACCTAAAAGACCTTACTGAAATACACCTCTGATATGGTGCCTCTATTGTTGATATACAACATTGATATGTTGTTGATATATGCCTCTGATATGCAACCTCTATTGTTGATATACAACATTGATATGCTTCTTTGGTATGTTACCTCTTTATCATTGATATGTGCCTCTATTGCTTCACCCTTAACCTCCATATCAAACTGTATTGAAGAGAGGGGTCGACCTCTGCTTATATAGGTTGAAGAGGAGAAGAGGAGAGGCTCGAAATAGTAACTTGTTTGCATGCTTTAATCATAACTCGACTTCATACTTTAGTTCGAACTTAGAACTAGACTTGAGACTAGTATACTCTAGTTCAAAAATAGAACTAGACTTGAGAATTCAGTTACAACTCAGCATTACACTTTAGTTCGAAAATAGAACTAGACTTGAGACTGGTATACTTTAGTTCAAAAATAGAACTAGACTTGAGACTTCAATCACAACTCAAAATTACACTTTAGTTTGAACATAGAACTAGACTTAAGACTTCAGTTACAACTCAACATTACACTTTAGTTCTAAAATAGAACTAGACTTAAGACTTCAGTTACAACTCAACATTACACTTTAGTTCTAAAATAGAACTAGACTTAAGACTTCAGTTACTACTCAACGTTACACTTTAGTTCTAAAATAGAACTAGACTTAAGACTTCAGTTACAACTTGACTCTTTAGAAGGAAATTTGAATTTCTCTTCATGGTGGATAATGTTACACGTGCCAACGCACTAGATCAATACATTTATATCATTTTCAATATTTAGGAATATCATTTGCTTCTAGCTCATAGGAATTTTATATTCAACCTAACTTTTTCTAAATGCCCTGAATTTTTCTCATGGCTCACAAGGCTTGATTAGGCTCACAAAGGTTGTACGTTCCCCCTGACTTTTGCACTAGTTTGTCTATGCTCACAGAGGTTGTATGTTCCCCCTGAATTTTGCACTAGACTGTCTATGCTCATAGAGGTTGTACGTCCCCCCTGACTTTTGCATTAGACTCACATAGCATATCGTTCGTCCTAACTTTTGGTTTGACTCACAGAGGTTGTACGTTCCCCCTGGATTTTGTCAATACCTCACAAGACTAGTTGATTCTCCAAATCTCCTTGGCTAGCCTCAGGGTGGCCCATATGGCCTCTCATTGGAGAATGATTGTCGATGCTACCAAATTTAACACTCCCTCACAACGAGGGATTCATTCTCAGCCACACCAAGCTTGCCTCTCAGCCGCACAAACTTTCTCGAGGTCAGAGGCTTGGTCAAGATATCATCTACCTGCTCGCTCATGGCTATGTACTATAACTTTAAAGTTTTTCTCTAGACCAAGTCTCGAATGTAGTGGTACCTCATGTCAATATGTTTTGACCTGTCGTGAAATATTGGGTTCTCTATCAATTTTATGCAACTTTGATTATCACAGTAAATCATCGTCATCTTGAGCTTGTCACCAAACAAACCAAAAACCAATTTTCTAAGCCATACTGCTTCCTTGCTAGCATCACTTGTTGCAATGTACTCAGCCTCTGTTGTAATCTATGCGATGGATCCATGCTTTTGGCTTAACCAAGAGATCATAGTGGATCCTAAACTGAAGCAGTATACAAAAGTACGCTTCTGATCCACTGGGCTTCCTTCCCAGTTAGTATTTGCATACCCATGTAGAAATAAACCACCACTGGATGTATATCTCAGACCATAAGTAATGGTCCCTCTAAGATATCTCAAGATGTGATTTTCTACCACCCAGTGTCTCTGTCTCGGTTCAGTCATGAACTGACTCATTGCAATCACTGCATAGCATATATCTGGCCTAGTGTGGATCATGTACATCAATGATCCAATCAACTGCCTATACATGGTGGGATCCACCAAATATAAACCTGTATCAGAATCATGCAGCTTCCTCAGGTTGGTCACCGTTGGAGTAGACATGGATTTGCAATCCATCATACCAAACCTCTTTAGTACATCCATTATGTATTTTCCTTGTGCTATAAATATATTGCCCTGTCTTTGCCACACTTCCAATCCTAGGAAGTAATGCATCAAGCCTAAGTCTTTCATCTCAAATTCTGAGGTTAGCTCCCTCTTACACCAGGCTATTATCCCTTCATCTCTTGTTAGAAAGAGATCATCAACATACAATATTAGTATAACAGGTTGGTTACCTCTTACCTTGAAGTACATATTTGCATCGGCATCACTTTTCTAAAATCCCGGGCTTTTAAGAAAGCCATCAATCATGTCATACCAAACTCTGGGAGCTTGCTTAAGACCATACACGGCCTTCCTTAGCTTGTATACATGAGTGTATTTGTTATGCAGTACAAAACCATTTGGTTGTTCCACAAAGACCTCATGTTCAATCTTTTCATTCAAGAATGTTGTTTTTACATCCATATGATGTTGCTTCCAACCAAGAACGGAAGCTAAAGAAATAATAGTTCGAATGGAGGTATACCTGGCTACAGGGGAAATATTCTCTTCGCAGTCGATTCCTTCTTTCTAAGTGAATCCTCTGGCTACAAATATTGATTTGAAATTTTCCACACTTCCATCAGCTGCATGTTTTATCTTATAGATCCATTTGGAAGACACCACTTATTTGTCTTTTGGTCTTGGCACAATGTCCCAAACATTGTTCTTTATAATAGACCTGTATTCCTCAAGCATGGCATCCTTCCATACTTGTAATTTTTCTGCTTCTTCAAATAAAGAAGGTTCGGTATCACTAATGTTGCTCATCAGTGCAACATAGCCTCCAAACCTATGAGGCTTCTTCATTTCCTTGAAAGTTCCTTTGGGAGCATCTATCATTTCTGCTTCTTGCACTATTTCTTTAAGACACCCTGGCTTCCTTTTGGCCAGAGGTTCTTCAAGAGTTCTTTCTAACACTTCAACAGGTTCTAGGAGCTCATTACTTGGACCTTCACGAGGTTCCTTCCTCTGATCATCTAACTCTTCATTTTCAGAAGAGAGTGAAGCTGGTTGAACTGCTTTTGATTCATGTTGAAGCTCTCTGGATTTCTTAAACGCGACTTCCTCATGGAAAGTCACATCTTGGATTACCTCTATTTGCCTCTAACCTGGTACATAAATCTTGTAAGCCTTGGAGTTCTCATTGTACCCCACAAGAACCCCTTTCTTTCCTGAGGGTTCCATCTTTGTCCTCTTTTCCTTAGGGACATGAAAATACACAGGACACCCAAATATCCTTAGATGCCCTTCTTCAGGTTTGATCCTTGAGAAGACCTCTTCAGGAGTCTTGTCCTTCAAGATAGCATGTGGACACCTGTTCTGAATATACACGGCAATGGAGGTAGCTTCTGCCCATAAATAATTTGGCAGATCTTGGTCAAACATCATTGTTTTCTCTACCTCACAAATTGTCTTGTTTTTCCTCTCAGCAACTCCATTTTGTTGAGGATTATATGGCATGGTCAATTGTCTCTTGATTCCCGTTGTCTTGCAGAAATCCTCAAACTGGAGAGATTCAAACTCTCCTCCATTGTCTGTTATAAGGATTTTGATGTGTGCCCCTGTCTACTTTTCAATAAGGGATTTATACTCTTTGAATTTATCAAATGTGTCACTTTTAGCTTTAAGGAAATATATCCAACATTTTCTTGATTGATCATCAATAAAAATTACTTAATACAAATAACCATTGAGTGAGGGAGATGACATGGGACCACATACATCAGAATGAACCAGAACTAAGATACCCTGAGCTCTGTTGTCACTACTAGGGAATGATTTCTTTATATTTTTACCTAGCATGCATCCCTTACAAATTTCATTTTTACTAAGAGAAATAGAGGGCATGCCACATACCATGTTCTGTAGATCTGGAAGAGATTTGTAATGAAGATGTCCAAGTCTTTTGTGCCATAACTCGCTGGAGCTAGTCGCATCATGAGACAATGCCTAAACTCACTATCCTGACATGACGTATAGTCCTCCACTGTGAGTTCCAATGTGTTATGTTGTACCTAAGTGGCTACCTTTATCCCATAGTAGTGCCTTCATGTCCTTGAAGATCACCTAATATCCCTTGTCCTCAAGGGTTGCAACTGATAGTAGATTCTTCTTGAGCCCTGGAACATATAATACTTCATCAACATGAAGTCTAGCCCTAGATTCCAATCTAAAGGAGATAGAGCCTACTCCCTCTATCTTGTAAAATTTGTCATCCCCAAGCTCAACATGCTCTTTGAATGTACCTTTGGTGTTTGGCTTCCTCTGAGAGCCTTTCTAGAAAGTGCCTTTCTTCTTTCCCTTGAATATTGATGCTAAAGTTGAGTGCTCTTCTTTCGTTGGCTCACTCCTGGTAGCTATGTGAATCTCCTCCTAGAGGCAATCATGCAATAACCTCTCAAATGTGGTATGAATCTCTCTCCCACTTACACTGGATAAGAAGGTCTCCCATGAAGAAGGAAGACCGTCAAAATGGCCTGCACTAAATCGTCATCATCCACTATCACCCCTGTGACCAAAAGTTGATCTCTTATTTGGGCTATCCTGGAACAAAAAGATGCCACTAATTCACCTTTCTCCATATTCAAATACTTAAGCTTGTGCTTAGTTGTCCTCTTCTGACTTGGAGCCTGTTTCTCATACAGATTCACCAAGGTATCCATATAGTCCTTAGCAGTCATTAACGAAGTCATTGCAAGCATTATACTGTCTTTGAATGAGTCAAAGATTATTTGCTTTGCCTTTTCTTGACTCTTCCTCAAGGTCGCTCTTCCTGCATTATGTGTGGCTTCCTCCACCACTGTGGTCACATACTACTCAAAATCATGCTCCTACAAGATATTTGTTATCTAGAGCTTTCACACATTGAAGTTGGTATCTCCTTTGAGCCTATCCTCGGCCTTGACTGAAATGGAGGATGCCATGGACCTCACACTGGAAGCTTAATCAAGCTAGCTTGGATCTATGTGTACCTATTGCTACACTTCAACACGCTTAACACACCCTAAGCTCTGATACCATTTTAAATTATGAGCTTGATTTCTTATGCGGATTAATTATTTTATTTTCTTCAACACTTTGATTCCATCTTAATACACTTCAACAATACCAAATCAAAATCGAATAGCAATAACTATGTAGATGAGTAAGCATGCACATCAACAACACATATACCCTGGGGAAACCCTGAACAAGGAGAAAAACGCCAGCAAACGATATTCCTTTATTGCATTAATAATGTAAGATCACTTACAAATATCCACCATGAATGTTCTGCTCTTAAAGAGCTTGCCAAGATGACTCTGACCTAACAAAGACCTAAAATACCTTTCTGAAATACACCTCTGATATGTTGCCTCTATTGTTGATATAAAACACTTATATGATGTTGATATACGCCTCTAATATGCAGCCTCTATTGCTGATATACAAAACTGATATGCTTCTTTGGTATGTTGCCTCTTTGTCACTGATATGTGCCTCTATTGCTTCACCCTGAACCTGCATATCAAATTGTATTGAAGAGAGGGGTTGACCTCTGCTTATATAGGATGAAGAGGAGAGGCTTGAAATAGTAACTTGTTTGCATGATTTAATCATAACTCAGCTTCATACTTTAGTTTGAACTTAGAACTAGACTTGAGACTGGTATACTCTAGTTCGAAAATAGAACTAGACTTGAGACTTCAGTTACAACTCAGCATTACACTTTGGTTTGAAAATAGAACTAGACTTGAGATTTCAGTCACAACTCAACATTACTCTTTAGTTCGAAAATAGAACTAGACTTAAGACTTCGGTTACAGCTCAACATTACACTTTAGTTCTAAAATAGAACTAGACTTAAGACTTCAGTTACAACTCATAATTACACTTTAGTTCTAAAATAGAACTAGACTTAAGACTTCAGTTACAACTCAACATTACACTTTAGTTCTAAAATAGAACTAGACTCAAGACTTCAATTACAACTCGACTCTTTACAAGGAAATTTGAATTTCTCTTGATGGTGGATAATGTTACACGTGCCAACGCACTATATCAATACATTTATATCATTTGCAATATTTAGGAATATCATTTGTTTCTAGCTCATAGGAATTTTATATTCAACCTAACTTTTTCTAGATGCCTTGACTTTTTCTCATGGCTTACAAGGCTTGACTAGGCTCACAGAGGTTGTATGTTCCCCCTGACTTTTTCACTAGTCTTTCTATGCTCACAAAGGTTGTACGCTCCCCTTGAATTTTTCACTAGACTGTCTATGCTCATAGAGGTTGTACGTTCCCCCTGGATTTTGCATTAGACTCACATAGCATCTCGTTCGTCCATAAATTTTAGTTTGACTCACAGAGGTTGTACGTTCCCCATGGATTTTGTCAATACCTCACAATACTGGTTGATTCTCCAAACCTCCTTGGCTAGCCTCAGGGTGTCCCATACCCAGTTCTTTTTGTACTAATAAATTTCTGACAACAGGGTAAGGAACAATGACTTTAGTTCTAGATTTCAGTAGATACGATCGAAAATGTTTTACTACTTTAAAAACAATGTAAGCATGCTGATCTACAGCTGGATAATTAAGCTCTACTCCCTTAAAGGCTAAGCTCATAAAGGCAATGGGAACCTCGTTGTTTTCATCATTCTTTTGGGTTAGCACAACGACATAAGATCGATCGGAGGCAAACGTGTAAAGAGTGAAATCTCGTGAAAAGTTAGGGCTTATTAGGGATGGAGCCTCTACTATGGATTTTTTTATTGAATCAAAATATTAACATTCTTGAGGTCCCCAATGGTATTGCACATCCTTTTTTATTAAGTTTTGTAAAGGCCTCACCATTTCCGAGAAACTCGAAACAAACCTTCTGACAAAATTTATCTGACCTAGGAAAGATTGCATAGACTTTTTAGAAGAGGGGGGAGGTAGTTTTGAAATGACTTGATTCCTCTCGGGATCAATGATCATACCTTCATTGGATACTATGAATCTGAGCAGCTTGCCTTGTTCCACTGCAAAGATAGATTTTTTAGGATTTAGAGAGATGTCGTACTTACGGCATCGTTGTAAAACATATCTCAGATGGGCTAAATGATCCTCCTTATTCTTGGAGAAAACTGTGACATCATCGAGATAGAATACTACAGATTGATTGATTAGACCGCAAAAAGCGATATCCATCACTCTCTGAAAAGTGGCACCTGCATTTATAAGCCCAAAGGGCATCTTTCTATAAACCCCATGGAGTACGGAAAGTGGTTTTTAGCTAGTCTGGAGGAGACATGAGGACTTGGTTGTACCCTGAAAAATCTTCTAGTAGTGACAATCTTTCAGAACCGGATACCTGCTGGAGAATATGTTCCATCGGAGGGACAGTGTAGTTGTCTTTGTTAGATGCTCGGTTTAAGTTTTGGAATTCGACACATAGTCAAATTTTGCCACTTTTCTTCCTCACAGGGACAAGGTTAGAAACCCACTGTGTATGCCTTACTGGAAAAATCATCTTTGCATTCAAAAGTTTGTTTAGTTCCTTCTTGACTAGTGGTTCAAGTTTTGGGTGCATCTTTCTTAACTTCTGTTGAAAAGGTTGAGTCAAGGGTTTCATGGGAATGGTATGTTGTATAATGTTAGGTTCAAACTTTTTTAGATCATTATATGTCCAAGCAAAGACACCCTTAAATTCTTTAAACAATTTTATAAAGGTTGATTTCTCTTGCTCGGAACATGTTGTTCCCAAATTGATGCATTGTGGATTATCTTTAGTTCCCAGATTTACCTTTTCATGGGTCAAGGAAGAACTATTCATTTTACAATTTATCAATTTTCTAAATTTGTCGTGCAAATCATAAAAATTTTCTAATCTTACAACAGATTTCGGGATAGAATTTACCAGATCTGATGTCGTTTTGGTGGACCTTGGGTCTGATATTACCTTAAAATTGTGGAGGTCTTCGTCGTAGGTGCCTTCATCGATAACCGCACCTTGGAAAGTATCTTCCATGTGCAGGAAACTGATGATCTGTTGATCATCATCGAACATCCTCCAATTAGTGATGTTGTCCGGTATTGATGGTCTGAACAACAACTCAATGGAAAACACGTTCAAAGAAAGGCTTTCTACGAGAAAAAGTTTGGAAGCAACATTAGCCAACAAGTCATCCTCAGAATTATTTAATCTTGGAATGGAATTAATGTTAAATGCAGGAAATTTGTGCATTAGATTCCATACCTCAACTTGATAACTTTTCAAGTGTGGATATAGGCAATGAATGGAATTCTTTACCTGCTTGACCACAATTTCTGAATCGCCGAATACCATTAAATTATGTATTTTCAAATCTAGTGCATTTCTGAGTCCTTGCAGAAGTGTGTTGTATTCAGTCGTGTTGTTTGTGCATTCAAATTCTAATTGGGAAGCAATCAAAGTGTTGTTACCTGCTAGGTCAATGAGCACGAATCCTGCACCAGCTCCTTCTTTAGATTTGGATCCATCAAAGTATAGAGACCATATGTGAGTCTCATCAACTGTATGTGACACATTAGGGAGAACTATCGACTGTATGCATGTCATGAGTTCCGACTGTTGTTCTAGGTTAGTAATGGTAGAAGTTTCTGCCATGAAGTTACCGAAAAAAGTGTTCATTCCCTGTATTTCGGGTGAATTAGAGGAAGCAGTAAATGGTTCATTTGCATCATTTAAATCGGTCACAGTGAGATTGAGGTAACGCTCACGATTGATTTTGATTATGTTAGGCTTTCCATTCTTTGGTAGCCACAAATGGGACCAGTCTGTCGCAAAGTAGCCATGAAAATGTTTGGACCAATCCCTGCTTAAAAATAAGCCATATACTTCAGGGATGTCAACGAAAATGATATCAATAATCTGGTGAACTTTAGGATTAGAGAATCACCTGATAAGGACATTTTTTAATTCACCTATCACTTTAACGCTGGTTCGATCAAGCTGAATAATTTTCAGACTGAAAGGTTGAACTTCAACATTGATTTTTTGGTAGATAGACCAAGGCATTACATTTGATGATGCGCCAAAAATCTACCATACAATTATGTACATTCCTATTGAAAATTTTGAAGGTCAATAAAAAAGGTGGGACATTTTTACGAACATTGACAGCAGAACTTTGATGGTTTTTAGTCGCAGTCCCTGGAGTTATTTTATCTACATTTGTTACACTTTTTACAGCAAGGTCTCTTTTATCTGAGAGTTCTAGTGTGGTTTTAGAAGGGACCTTTTGAAATATTTTCGGGTTGATTTCTGCCAGTTTCATGCTGCTGTTTTTGTTGTTTTCTACAATGTTCTGAAGCATCTTTTGCAGAAGAAAAGGAAATTTCAACAATTCAGAAACATAAATATTATCTCTAAGTTTCTTAAGGTCTTCAATCAAATCGTATTCTAAACTTGGGGTCACTGAATTCTGTTTAGTTTCAGTCTACTTAAACTGTTTTTGGGGCGTACTAGTTCCAATTTCAAAAGATGGTTTATTCTGGGTTTTGCTTCTGGTATTGTAAGGATGAATTGTTTCAAAATTGGCTTGAAAGATATTGTCCGAAAATTGCCCGAAGATGTTGGGAGAGGTTTCGTCCTCTTCCACTGTTTCTTGTTCAACCATGTCTTCATAAATCTTAGGGGGAACTAAGTTATCATGTGCTTCAAGGATTGTATGTATAGCATATTGTAGGCTTTCTAGATTAAGGCCTTCAGAATTAAAGTTGGGCCGGTTTGTGGGAAAACGTTTTCTAAAAGGAGGTTTGTAAGAGCCTTTGCTTGAAGAAGCTTCTTCAGCTAATCTCTTTAAATCTACGACTTGATTTGACAATTTCTGAACGACCTTTTGTAAACTTTTCAGATCTGAACTCTCTGATTGAGTTTTGGTTTGGGGAGGTCTAAGAAGAATTTCTATTTTCTTCTTAGAAGATGGGGTAATCTCCACCTCATTACAGATATTATCCTTTAGGCTTAGAATATCTTTCTCAATTTGGCTCGCCTCCTCGAAGGCTTCCAATAATGTTGCCTTCTTAGACCTTTTTAACCAGATTGCTATATTCTGGTGTAAGGCTTTGGTGTAGTATGCGACGATAAGATTTTCAGCAAGCATTGAATCAATGGGGATTCGATTTTTTAATGTTAGAAACCTTTGATTAAAGTCTTTTATTTTTTCCTTGGGGTTCATCTTTAAACTGGAGAGTTCCATGACTAAGACTTCAGGATTTTTGTCATCTTCGAATTTCTCGAGGAAACAGGACTCGAATTTATCCCAAGATACAATGGTGTGGGGTTGTTGGGAAAAAAACTACGTAGAGGCATTGCCTTCGAATGTGTATGGAAAAAGTCTACATACTACATCTTCGTGTTCTACATTTCGGAGTCTAATAGCTAGCATGAATTTTTTTATGTGATCCTCGACAATTTGTTTAGAATATGGATCGAATTTAGGGAGCCATTTCTCTGGATGTTTTGGCAAAGGATGTTGGGGTCCAGGTATGGCCACAACATCTTGATCGAGCCAAGGTCTGGCGGGATTGTTTGGATTTTCTATGGGTGTGGGTGGTGTCGAAGGCTCAGATAAAGAACTACCTTCGTCAGATGATTCTTCTCTCGAAGAGGAAGGAGATGAAGGAGGTGGTGTAGGTGGGATACCAGATCCTCCAGCTGCAGGAGTGAGGACGTGATCAGGATATGTTGGATTCAGGAGAAGACCAGTGCCTTCAAGTTGTTCTATGATATCAGAGAAATCGAGCGGTTGATTCAGTGGTTGACCTGGTTGTCTGATATGGGCCAAAGAACTGTGTGTCCTTAGAAGTGATTGACGAACAATTTCTTGTAGGTCGAACCGTGGAGGGTTTGGTGTTACTGGCTCAATGGTAATCTGTGGATTTTCGTTTGAGGTGGTTGTTGTTTGAGAAGCAACATTGTCGTCAGAATGACTTCTTGTTACTATAGGGGAGCGGGTGTGTGGGGGAGGAGTCTTACAACCTCCACGTGCCATCAATCGTGTTCAGGCCCTCCTTTTAGCATCATTTGTTGATAGGCGAAAATGATCGTCTGTCAATTGGAAGAACGAGTCTGGTACGAGGTTGTCTAATAACCCAAGCCATTTGGTATAACTTGTTCTGACAGGTTTAATGGCTCCGTTGGCCAATCTAAAATGCCTAGAAGAAACAAATAAAAAAAATAGAAGAGATAACTATTAAATAAGCACTTAATATCTATATATGTACATGTATATATATAAGTATTGTAGATGATATTTAAACAATAGATATGCCTATCTTATTTATGTGCATGATCTACAAGTTGCGAGTTTTAATCTAAACTCACAAAAATCTATGTAAATATGGCTACTTTAAAAAAAGAAGATAAAGAAAGCACATAAGTTATTTTTTGTTTTCTCTTTATTAATCTAAGATTAAATTAAAAAAATTATTATGAAACAGGAGTATGTGGACGGTCAAAGCCAGACCATATATTAGAGTTTCGAAAACAATAAACGACAGAAAGAAATGAACTAACCTATCAATGAGTTAATCGACATGCATCCAACATCTGTATGATTATAGGATGTCCAACCAACCTGTCTAAGAGATAAATCTGCAGTGAACCTTGAAACTGTTCGGAATAAATGCTAAACAATATATTGACTGTTGAATTTTAATGACAGAACGATGAGATGAAAACAATCGTTGTGGTATTTGTGATTGCAAGCAATTACATTTAAGATAAATCTAACTGTAACAACATGCTTTTAATCATTCAACAAATTTTAAAGAAAAATCTTATCATTTGGGTTGAACGGATGACCACTCTTTTCAATATCTGAACCATCAAAATGTGGACAGTATTATAAAAAGATTATCCCAATGTCATAATATATTGTGAAGACAAAAGATATCAACAACTATTAATTAATTAGGATAAACAAACCATAAATGAAAACAACATTACAGAGAGCTAAAGCCGAAATGTAAATATATGTTCCGTCCAAATTCATGAATAACTTGTCCAACTTCAGCCCCAGGCCAAGATGTCTTCATTACAAAAAATACAAGTTTTTAAAGGGTTTAGAAAAACTAACTGTCTTATCTTATGAGATAAGATTAAATATCCACAATCATCTACTGATTACAAAAATAGGGGGGAATATAACCGCCCTAGATCACACTATATCTCTAAAAACTAAAAGAGTTTGTTCCTGTTTACACAAAAATAAGCCATGGATATGGATAATAAGCCCAAAAATTCTTCATATCATTTGATCACCATAAACAACAAGATATCCTGAAAGAAAAATATGAAATAAATAAAATCAGATGTTCATTTAACCGATATTTTCCAAATTTCGAATAAGAATAGTCTGGCTATAGAATCTGCTAATTCTATAGCTAGTCTTATTTTAGCAATGAAATCTAATTTATTTTATGAACAAGAATGTAACACCATAAAAACAAATCTTTACCTTTAACTGGAAAATCAAAACGATTCACATGATCTTAGAATTGATCACTGCTGTCACACTCTCGACGTTTTTTACTATGATGTTGCGTGTTGTTTTCAAACATTTTCCTTGTCTCTGAACAATAGATTTGAGCCTACGATTTTCATCTGTTAGGGGTTCCACCTGATCAGTAAGGGTTTTGATTTGCGACTGTAAAATGGGTATGTCTGCATAATATTTGTCAATCCAGAACAGACAAGTTTCACATTGTGAATCTGTGACAACCATTTGAGAATACCCACGGTTGTGTGTCGGACTGTGTCCACTGTTGCCTTTAGGTTTGTTATCAAACTTGATACCTGGAAATCCTTGAGTGTGCTTCAAGAAAGGTGGAAAATTATCCACGAAATTGTAAGCCTGGTCGGGATCTGCTTCGAAAGAAGGAGGGTCTTCTTCGGCCAAGAATCTCTCGATCTCTGAGTCTGAGCTTTCATGGATCTCGATCGTTTTGATCGAGCTCACATGAGCATTTGGTTTATTTCGTAGTTTCATTGAGATTAGCCTACCTGCCCTTTTATTTTTAAAACCTAAATCAATATCACCTTTAGATGGCTTTCCCACAGGTCTGTTTGCATTCTTAGCAGAGGCGTTAGGACGTGAGTGTTGTTCATGGCTCTACTCAGCAACTTTTGGGTCGGGTGTAGGCTTACTGAGGGCGACCATAACATAGGCCTGTGTAGATGAAGGGATCGTTCTGGTAGGGACCAAGGTTTCCTCTATCATGGGTTTTTCAACCGCTACATCATTAGAGTTAATGAAGCCATTTCGGGTTAGGAAGGCGTTCCAATCATCATTTTGTAACTTTAATTGATGTATCAACAATATCTTTATCAAGCCATGGTGGAACAGGATTGAATCCAATTGTTGTCTCTTGTACCTCTTTGCCATTTTATACATGCTTCTTCACAGGTAATAGGGCATATTTAATTGAAACCCGATGAAATTCATCAGCAAATGTATATGATATAGAAAAACAAAACCAAAATGGCCTTCGCACGTCACGAATTGTTTCAAGACTGCTAACAAACCATGCCATCGAGTTTTCAATAAGGACACGGGCATACCTTTATCGTAGCATTTGATTTTTCGAGATGTGAAGAAAAGGCTCCACAGAACCTCCTCAACCTTGGCATTTTTGAACCACTTCTGCCCTCTCAAAGGAAGACCTGTTTCTTGACCCAAAAATTCCTCTGTGACCTCGACCTGAATATCTCCCACCTTGGCTCAGCATCCGTCAAAAGAAAGAGTGAATTCCTGAGCGGTTCGCAAGTTAAAACCCTGGAATTTCTCAATAAAAACAAGCCAGCCTTGACCCTCGAGATCCTCCCTTGCATCATCACATAGGAGAAGGGTATGAGAGCCATTGGGTTCAATCTTGACGACCGGGGCCATGGGGATACAAAAGGCAGACAATAAAACACAGTGAGTAGGGAGGGTTTCTAGGAGAAGACCAGAATGACATTTCAGAACCAAAACTCATCAATACCCTAGTGTGTATGAATAGAGGCTCTTCAATACCAAATGAAGGCGTTGTGTGAAATGAATGCTAGGAGTACATGCGAAACCAGAGATTTAGCTCAAGGTGATGAGCTTATCATTGTCGCACTGCCACCTCCCACAGGGTACAGGCCACGACCAGGTGCATTAAAAATTATCATTGCACAATGAGGTGGGTTTGGTTTCTAAAGTTCAAGAGAGGAAAAAATTATAAACCAAAATGTAATGACAAGGATCGAAACCAGGCATTCAGCAATAGCAAATAGAGTAATGATGTTTGAATTAAGGAAAGATATTACTTGACTGGTGTTTGCGACTTTTAATGGCACAGCCTCAAACCATATGGTCAAATAGTTTATCGTTGTAATGATGTATTTATGCTTCTGCGAGGAGGTGGGGTTTATTGGGCCAATGATGTCGAGACCCCATTGCTGAAAAGGGAAATCCACCGAGACAGGTTGCAATGGGAATGCTGCCTTCTATACTCGTCCAGAAGCCTTTTGACAGATTGCACATTTGCGGCTTAATGAATGGGCATCTTTAAAAAGCGTGGGCCAATAATACCCTGCCCTTAATACTTTGTGGGCAATAGTATCTCCACCGAAATGCCCACCAGCTTCTCCTACATGCAACTTAGATAAGACTTTATCTGCTTCAACTTTTTCTAGACAATGCATAAGGATTTCATCAAAAAATTTGCAAAATAATACACCATTCACAAGCTGGTAAGGTGCAGACTTTAATCTCAGCGCTCTCCTCTTTTTTGGATCAAGGTGATGAGGAGCTGAACCGTGTATTAGATAAAACTTAATGTCATCATACCAAGGATTTGTAGGATTTTGCACACATCAGATTTGACTTTGATTATGTCGATCTTCAATTAACATATCAGTTTGACTTTGTTGTTCTTCAACTGAATCAACAACTGATTTACATAGACCCTGGCCTCTAATAGTTTGTACCGGGGTGATCTCAAGGTCATACTCTTGTAAGGATGTCACCCAATTTGCCCATTTTTCACCCAGCTCTTTATGTACTAATAAATTTTTGACAGCAGGGTAAGGAACAATGACTTTAGTTGTAGATTTCAGTAGATATGATCGAAAATGTTTTACTTCTTTAAAAACAGCATAAGTCTGCTGATCTATAGCTGGATAATTAAGCTCTACTCCCTTAAAGGCTGAGATCATAAATTTAATGGGAACCTCATTGTTTTCAACATTCTTTTGGGTTAGCACAGCGGCATAAGATCGATCGGAGGCAAACGTGTAAAGAGTGAAATCTCGTGAAAAGTCAGGGCTTATTAGGGATGGAGCCTCTACTATGGATTTTTTGATTGAATCAAAAGCTTGACTTTCTTGGGGTCCCCAATGGTATTGCACATCCTTTTTTATTAATTTTTGTAAAGGCCTCACCATTTCACAAACTCGGAACAAACCTTCTGACAAAATTTATCTGACCTAGGAAAGATTGCATAGATTTTTTGGAAGAGGGGGGAGGTAGTTTTGAAATGACTTGAGTCCTCTCGGGATCAATGATCATACCTTCATTGGATACTATGAATCCGAGTATCTTTCCTTGTTCCACTGCAAAGATAGATTGTTTAGGATTTAGAGAGATATCATACTTACGGCATCATTGTAAAATATATCTCAGATGGGTTAAATGATCCTCCTTATTCTTGGAGAAAACTGTGACATCATCAAGATAGACTACTACAGATTGATTGATTAGACCAAGAAAAGCAATATGAATCGCTCTCTAAAAAGTAGCACTGGCATTTATAAACCCAAAGGGAATCTTTCTATAAGCATAGGTACCCCATGGAGTACGAAAAGTGGTTTTCAGTTGGTCTGGAGGAGACATGAGGACTTGGTTGTACCCTGAAAAACCATCTAGTAGCGACAATATTTCAGAACCGGATACCTACTGGAGAATCTGTTCCATCGGAGGAATAGGGTAGTTGTCTTTGTCAAATGCTCAATTTAAGTTTCAAAAATCGACACATAGTAGAATTTCGCCACTTTTCTTCCTCACAGGGACAAGGTTAGAAACCCATTGTGTATGCCTTACTGGGAAAATTATCTTTGCATTCAAAAGTTTGTTTAGTTCCTTCTTAACTGTTGGTTCAAGTTTTGGGTGCATCTTTCTTAACTTCTGTTGAAAAGGTTGAGTCAAGTGTTTCATGGGAATGGTATGTTGTATAATGTTAGGTTCAAACGTTTTTAGATTATCATATGTCCAAGCAAAGACGTCCTTAAATTCTTTAAACAGTTTTATAAAGGTTGATTTCTCTTGCTCGGAACATGTTGTTCCCAAATTGATGCATTGTGGATTATCTTTGGTTCCTAGATTTACCTTTTCATGGGTCAAGGAAGAACTATCCATTTTACAATTTATCAATTTTCTGAATTTGTCGTGCAAATCATAAAACTTTTATAATCTTACCAAAAATTTTGGGATAGAATTTACCAGATCTGATGTCGTTTCGGGGGACCTTGGGTTCGATATTACTGTAAAATTGTGGAGGTCTTCGTCGTGGGTGCCTTCATCGATAACCACACCTTGGAAAGTATCTTCCATGTGCAGGAAACTGATGATCTGTTGATCATCATCGAACACCCTCCAATTAGTGATGTTGTCAATGATTGATGGTATGAACAACAACTCAATGGAAAACGCGTTCGGAGAAAGGCCTTCTGTGGGAAAAAGTTTGGAAGCAACATTAGCCAACAAGTCAGCCTCAAAATTATTTAATCTTGAAATGGAAATAATGTTAAATGCGGAAAATTTGTGCATTAGATTCCATACCTCAGCTTGATAACTTTTCAGGTGTGGATATAGGCAATGAATGGAATTCCTTACCTGCTTGACCACAATTTCTGAGTCGTTGAATACCATTAAATTCTGTATTTTCAAATCTAGTGTCTTTCTGAGTCCTTGTAGAAGTGCCTTGTATTCAGTCATGTTGTTTGTGCATTCAAATTCTAATCGGGAAGTGATCAAATTTTTGTTACCTGCTGGGTCAATGAGCACGCATCCTACACTAGCTTCTTCTTTAGATTTGGATCCATCGAAGTAGAGAGACCATATGTGAGTGTCATCAGCTATATGTGACACATTAGGGAGAACTGTCGACTGTGTGCATGTCATGAGTTCTGACTGTTGTTCTGGGTTAGTAATGGTAGAAGTTTTTGCCATCAAGTTACCGAAAAAAGTGTTCATTCCCTGCATTTCGGGTGAATTAGAGGAAGCAGTAAATGGTTCATTTGCGTCATTTAAATTGGTCACAGTGAGTTTGAGGTAATGATCACGATTGATCTTGATTATGTTAGGCTTTCCATTCTCTAGCAACCACAAATGGGACTAGTCTGTCACAAAGTAGCCATGCAACTGTTCAGACCAATCCCTGCTTAAAAATAAGCCATATAATTTAGGGATGTCAACGACAATGATATCAATAATCTGGTGAACTTTAGGATTAGAGGATAACCTGATAAGGACATTTTTTAATTCACCTATCACTTTAACACTGGTTCGATCAAGATGAATAATTTTCAGACTGGAAGGTTGAACTTTAGCATTGATTTTTTGGCAGATAGACCAAGGCATTACATTTGACGATGCGCCAAAATCTACCATACAATTATGTACATTCCTATTGAAAATTTCGAAGGTCAATAAAAAAGGTGGGACATTTTTACGAACATTGACACCAGAACTTTGTTGGTTTTTAGTCGCAGTCCCTAGAGTTATTTTATCTACATTTGTTACACTTTTTACAACAAGGTCTATTTTATCTTAGAGTTCTAGTGTGATTTTAGCAAGGACCTTTTGAAATGTTTTAGGGCTGATTTCTGCCAGTTTCATGCTGTTGTTTTCTGCAATGTTCTGAAGCATCTTTTGCAGAAGAAAAGGAAATTTCAACAATTCATAAACATAAATATTAGCTCTAAGTTTATTAAGGTCTTCAATCAAATCGTATTCTAAACTTGGGGTCATTGAATTCTGTTTAGTTTCAGTCTGCTTAAACTGTTTTTGGGGCGTACTAGTTCCAATTTCAGAAGAGGATTTATTCTGGGTTTTGCTTCTGGTATTGTAAGGTTGAACTGTTTCAAAATTGACTTGAAAGATAATGTCTGAAAAATGCCCGAAGATGTTGGGAGATGGTTTGTCCTCTTCCACTATTTCTTGTTCAACCATGTCTTCAGAAATCTCAGGGGGAACTGAGTTATCATACGCTTCAAGGATTGTCTGTATAGCATATTGTAGGCTTTCTAAATTAAGGCCTTCAGAATTAAAGTTGGGCTGGTTTGAGGGAAAAGGTTTTCTAAAAGGGGTTTTGTAAGACCCTTTGCTTGAAGAAGATTCTTCAGCTGATCTCCTTAAATCTACGACTTGATTTGACAATTTCTGAATGACCTTTTGTAAAATTTCCAGATCTAAACTCTCTGATTGAGTTTTGGTTTGGGGAGGTCTAAGAAGAATTTCTATTTTCTTCTTATAAGATGGGGTAATCTCCACCTCATTACATATATTATCCTTTAGGCTCAGAATATCTTTCTCAATTTGGCTTGCCTCCTCGAAGGCTTCCAATAATGTTGTCTTCTTAGACCTTTTTAACCAGATTGCTATATTCAGGTGTAGGGCTTTGGTGTAGTATGTGACGATAATATTTTCAGCAAGCATTGAATCAATGGGGATTCGATTCTTTAATGTTAGAAACCTTTGATTAAAGTCTTTTATTTTTTCCTTGGGGTTCATCTTTAAACTGGAGAGTTCCATGACTAAGACTTCAGGAGTTTTGTCATATCCGAATTTCTCGAGGAAATACGACTTGAATTTATCCCAAGATACAATGGTGTGGGGTTGTTGGGAAAAATACCACGTAGAGGCATTGCCTTCGAATGTGTACAGAAAAAGTCTATATACTACATCTTTGTGTTCTACATTTCGGAGTGTAATGGCTAGCGTGAATTTTTTTATGTGATCCTCAGCAATTTGTTTAGAATCTGGATCGAATTTAGGGAGCCATTTCTACGGATGTTTAGGCAAAGGATGTTGGGGTCCAGGTATGGCCACAACATCTTGATCGAGCCAAGGTCTGGCGAGATTGTTTGGATTTTCCATGGGCGTGGGTGGTGTCAAAGGCTGAGATAAAGAACTACCTTCGTCAGATGATTCTTCTCCTGAAGAGGAAGGAGATGAAGGAGGTGGCAAAGGTGGGATACCAGATCCTCCAGCTGCAAGAGTGAGGATGTGATCGAGATCCATTGGATTCAGGAGAAGACCAGTGCCTTCAAGTTGTTCTCTAATATCAGAGAAATCAAGCGGTTGATTCAGTGGTCGACCTGGTTTTCTGATACGGGCCAAAGCACCGTGTGTCATTAGAATGATTGACGAATAATTTCTTGTATGTCGGACCCTGGAGGGTTTGGTGTTACTGGCTCAACGGTAATCAGTGAGTTTTTGTTTGAGGTGGTTGTTGTTTGAGAAGTAACGTTGTTGTCAGAACAACTTCTTGTTACTATAGGGGAGCGGGTGTGTGGGGGAGGAGTCTTACGACCTCCACGTGCCATCAATCGTGTTCAGGCCCTCCTTCTAGCACCATTTGTGGATGGGCGAAAATGATCGTTCGTCAATTGAAAGAATGATTCTGGTCCAGGGTTGTCTAATAACCCAAGCCGTTTGGTATAACTCGTTCTGACAGGTTTAATGGCTCTGTTGTCCAATCTAAAATTCCTAGAAGAAACAAATAAAAGAAATAGAAGAGATAACTATTAAATAAGAACTTAATATCTATATATGTACATGTATATATATAAGTATTGTAGATGATATTTAAACAACAGATATGCTTATCTTATTTATGTGCATGATATACAAGTTGCGAGTTTTAATCTAAACTCACGAAATTCTATGTAAAGATGGTTGCTTTAACAAAAGCAGATAAAGAAAGCACATAAGCTATTTTTTGTTCTCTCTTTATTAATCTAAGATTAAATTTAAAAAAATATTATGAAACAGTAGTATGTGGACGGTCAAAGTCAGACCATATATTAGAGTTTCAAAAACAATAAACGACAGAAAGAAATGAACTAACCTATCAATGAGTTAATCGACATGCATCCAACATCTATATGATTATAAGATGTCCAACCAACCTGTCCAACAGATAAATCTGCAGTGAACCTTGAAACTGTTCGGAATAAATGCTAAACAATATATTGACTGTTGAATTTTAATGACAGAACGATGAGATGAAATTAATCGTTGTGGTATTTGTGATTGAAAGCAATTACATTTAAGATAAATCTAACTATAACAACATGCTTTTAATCATTCAACAAAATTTAAAGAAAAATCTTATCATTTGGGTTGAATGGATGACCACTCTTTTCAATATCTGAAGCATCAAAATGTGGACAGTATTTTACCAAGATTATCCCAATGCCATAATATATTATGAAGACAAAAGCTATCAACAACTATTAATTAATTAGGATAAACAAACCATAAACGAAAACAACATTTACAGAGATCTAAAGCAGAAATGTAAATACATGTTCCGTCCAAATTCGTGAATAACTTGTCCACCTTCAGCCCCAGGCCAAGATGTCTTGATTACAAAAAATACGAGTTTTTAAAGGGTTCAGAAAAGCTAACTGTCTTATCTTATGAGATAATATTAAATCTCCACAATCATCTACTGATTACAAAAATAGGGGGGAAATAACCACCTCAAATCACACTAAATCTCTAAAAACTAAAAGAGTTTGTTCCTATTTACACAAAAATAAGCCATGGATATGGCTAATAAGCCCAAAAAATATTCATATCATTTGATCACCATAAACTACCAGATATCCTGAAAGAAAAATATGAAATAAATAAATTCAGATATTCATTTAACCGATATTTTCCAAATTTCGAATAAGAATAGATTGGCTACAGAATCTGTTGATTATGTAGCTAGTCTTATTTTAGCAATGAAATCTAATTTATTCTATGAACAAGAATGTAACACAATAAAAACAAATCTTTACCTTTAACTGGAAAATCAAAACGATTCACGTGATCTCAGAATTGATCTCTGCTGTCACATTCTCGGGGTTTTTAACTATGATGTTTGATGTTGTTTTCAAACGTTTTCCTTGTCTCTGAACAATGGATTTGAGCCTACGATTTTCATCTGTTAGGGGTTCGACCTGATCAGTAAGGGTTTTGATTTGTGATTGTAAAATGGGTATGTCTGCATAATATTTGTCAATCCAAAATAGACAAGTTTCACATTGTGAATCTGTGATGACCGTTTGAGAATACCCACGGTTGTGTGTCGGACTATGTCCACTGTTGCCTTTAGGTTTGTTATCAAACTTGATACCTGGAAATCCTTGATTTTCCTTCAAGTAGGGTGGAAAATTATCCACGAAATTGTAAGCTTGGTCGGGATCTGCTTCTAAGGAAGGAGGGTCTTCTTTGGCCAAGAATCTCTTGATCTCCGAGTCTGAGCTTTCATGGATATCGATCGTTTTGATCGAGCTCACATGAGCATTTGGTTTATTTCATAGTTTCTTTGAGATTAGCCTATCTGCCCTTTTAGTTTTAAAACCTAAATCAATATCACCTTTAGATGGCTTGCCCACAGGTCTTTTTGCGTTCTTAGCAGAGGCGTTAGGACATGAGCATTGTTCATGGCTCTGCTCAACAACTTTTGGGTTGGGTATAGGCTTACTGAGGGTGGACGTAACACAGGCCTGTGTAGATGAAGGGATCGTTATGGTAGGGACCAAGGTTTCCTACATCATGGGTTTGTCAACCGCTACAACATTAGAGTTAATGAAGCCATTTCGGGTTAGGAAGGCGTTCTGATCATCATTTTGTAAATTTAATTGATGTATCAACAATATCTTTATCAAGCCATGGTGGAATAGGCTTGAATCCAATTGTTGTCTCTTGTACCTCTTTGTCATTTTATACAAGCTTCTCCACAGGTAATAGGGCATATTTAATTGAAACACGATGTAATTCATCAACAAACGTATATGATATAGAAAAACAAAACCAAAACGGCCTTCACATGTCACAAATTGTTTCAAGACTACTAGAAAACCATGTCATTAGGTTTTCAACAAGGACACGAACATACCTTTGTCACAACATTTGATTTTTCAAGATATGAAGAAAGGGCTCCACGGAACCTCCTCAACCTTGGCATTTTTGAACCACTTCTACCCGCTCAAAGGAAGACCTGTTTCTTGACCTAAAAATTCCTCTATGACCGCGACTTGAAAATATCCCACCTTGGTTCGGCATCCATCAAAAGAAAGAGCGAATTCCTGAGCGGTTCGCAAGTTAAAACCTTGGAATTTCTCAATAAAAACAAGTCAGCCTAGACCCTCGAGATCCTCCCTTGCATCATCACACAGGAGCAGGGTCTGAGAGCCATTGGGTTCAATCTTGACGACTGGGGCCATGGGGATACAAAAGGCAGACAATAAAACATAGTGAGTAGGGAGGGTTTCTAGGAGAAGACCAGAACGACATTTCAGAACCAAAACTCATCAATACCCTAGTGCGTATGAACAGAGGCTCTTCAATACCAAATGAAGACGTTTCATGAAATGAATGCTAGGAATACATGTGAAACCCGAGATTTAGCTCAAGGTGATGTTCTTATCATTGTCAGACTGCCACCTCCCATAGGGTACAGGCCATGACCAGGTGCATTAAAAATTATCATTGCACAATGAGGTGGGTTTGGTTTCTAAAGTTCAAGAGAGGAAAAATTTATAAACCAAAATGTAATGACAAGGATAGGCATGACCAAGATCCATAAAAAATACATATCATGGTTTAATCAAATGGATCATTGGTGATTCGAATAACAACCCAAAACATGCTTCACATTTGAGGAGTCAATAAAGAAGATGATCTTCATAGCAAGAAAGAATCTTTATTAACAAAAACTGTAGAGCCATCCACCTTTCATAAGATTTAGATAAAAAGATAAAAGATTTGTTCATGCTTTCAGTCATGAACGAAGCATGAAAACGAAAATACTAGGAATAGCCAAAAGATCACAATTGTAGTTTCAAAAATTGCTTATGAAGAACAATAATCGTATGACCCCCAGGTAGGCAACTAAATGCTTAAAAAGTTGAAAATATGTGGGGATGCCAACAATGGCGACTTACTAGGAGAAGCAGTTATCTCTGTATTACTGATGATTTCAGGTTAGAAATGTTTGAATGATTTCAAATCAAATAACAACTGAAATACATTTAAGCATCTTTGAAAATCATTATGTGGTCCAGCTTAAGATATCTTTCGTTAAAAAATGAAATCTGGTGACAGACTTAACAAATGAAAGCCACGATGTTTAAGTTATTGGCTCCAATGTTGTTGACAGGGCCACTGCTGCCAGCAGGCGTCCATAGCCTTGGCAGGGATGTCAATTAACCCACTCTGACACCTCTATCCTGTCTAAGAAAATTCAAATCAAAATGAAGGATGCTTATGATAAAAAATAATTTATTTTTACTTGAGAATTTTCTCTAACCTGAGATTGGTTCACTATCAGCGGGCATGTTCAGTACCCCGGCAAAGTTGTCTTGGAACCATGCATGCATTTACTCACTGCCAGCAGACCTATTCAGTATCCCGACGGGTTTGCAAACACTTCCCAAAACTCTCGAGAAAATTATTGATATAATTTATAGATATGCAGAAGAGCGAGATGATGTTGAAAATTTCAATTTTTTGCGCATTTTTGTAATTTTCTGTCTCCTTTAGTTTTTGCTTGCTAAACTTCATCATGGTCTGAAAATAGTTCACTGATGAAACTAATTTTTCGAGGACAAGAAGGTATCAATGATTTTCTTTCTTAAAAGAAGGGATAGCATAAATATCTTTTAATGACAGTCGTGTTCGCTCTCAAATGCAAATTGAAACCAAAAATCAATTCTCAACAAAAACCACCTTTAACCAGTCTACGTTTTTTCTTAAGAAAATACAGCAATTGATGCTCCAACAATCCTTGATAGTTGTTAAAATATGAAACATTATTTTCTTCCTTTTGAACTAGACCGTAATATAGGCATGTTTAACTCAGAAATCCAAAACAAAAATTAATAAAAGAAAGAAAAATGAAAAGGAAAACCAAAACAGAAAAGGTTATGTACAAAAGGTGTATCTAGGATTTGTCAGGAGAAATACCTCTTGAGAGCTTGGCCATTCACTGGAAATATGTCTGGTTGTCCCTCTAAATTCTGCAGGCGGAAAGAACCAAGACCTAGTTTTTCGACAATTAAGAAAGGTCCCAACCACAGGTTTTGGAATTTTGTATGTTCGCTTTTCCCCTCGTGAGGTTTATCCCACTTGAGGAAAAGATCACCTACCTCAAAACTCTCTTCCGAGGCAGAACTCGAATCAAACCATCTTTTGAAAATATGCTGATGCCGATCTAGTTTTTGTTTCGCTTGAGCTCTTACCTCTTCTAACTTCAGCAAAGCATTAATCTAACTTTCCAAGGGAGGGCAATCTTCTTCCTGAACTTTCTGGGATAGTTGCAGAGAGGGAAGCAGAACATGCGGAGGAAGAATTACTTTCCTTCCATAAACAAGAAAGAAGGGGGAATTACCAATAGCGTTTTTTGGGGTCACCCTATCAGCCCATATTGCATTGAAAAGTGCATTGTGCCAGTTTTTGTGGTTTTCGAAGACTGTTCTTTTGATAATCTTGATCGGGTTTTTGTTTGTCGATTCTGCCAAACCATTTCCTTGGGGGTAATAGCTGGCAGATAATTTTAGTTTTATCCCTTTTTCTAAAGCAAAGGCACTCATATCAAGAGACGAAAAATAAGAGGCATTATCGAAAACCAGGCATTCAGGAATACCAAATCAAGTAAATATGTTTGAATTAAGGAAAGATATTACCTAACTAGTGTTTACCACTTTTAATGGCGCAACCTCAGACCATCTGGTGAAATAGATTATCGCTGTAATTATGTATTTATGTTGTTGCGAGGAGGTGGGGTTTATTGGGCCAATGATGTCGAGACCCCATTGTTGAAAAGGGAAATCCACAGAGATAGGTTGCAGCGGGAATGATGCCTTCTGTACTCATCCAGAACCCTTTTGACAGATTGCATATTTACGGCATAATTTATGGGCATCTTCAACAAGCGTGGGCCAATAATACCCTGCCCTTAATACTTTGTGGGCAGTAGTGTCTCCACCGAAATTCCCACCAGCTTCTCCTGCATGCAACTCAGATTAGACTTTATCTTATTCATCTTTTGCTAGACAACGCATAAGGATTTCATCAAAAATTTTGCGAAATAATACACCATTCACAAGATGGTAAGGTGCAGACTTTAATCTCAATGCTCTCCTCTTTTTTGGATCAAGGTGACGAGGAGATGAACCGTGTATTAGATAAAACTTAATGTCGTCATCCCAAGGATTTGTAGGATTTTGTACACAGTAGATTTGACTTTGATTACGTCGATCTTCAATTAACATATCAGTTTGACTTTGTTGTTCTTCAACTAAATCAACAACTAATTTACATAGACCTTGGCCTCTAACAGTTTGTGCCGAGGTGATCTCGAGGTCATACTCTTGTAAGGATGTCACCAAGTTTGCATGTTTTTCACCCAATTCTTTCTGTACTAATAAATTTCTGACAACATGTTAAGGAACATTGACTTTAGTTCTAGATTTCAGTAGATACGATCGAAAATGTTTTTACTGCTTTAAAAACAGTGTAAACCTGTTGATCTACAGCTGAATAATTAAGATCTACTCCCTTAAAGGATGATATCATAAAGGCAATGGGAACCTCCTTGTTTTCAACATTCTTTTGGTTTAGCACAGCGACATAAGATCGATCGGAGGCAAACATGTAAAGAGTGAAATCTCGTGAAAAGTCAGGGCTTATTAGGGATGGAGCCTCTACTATGAATTTTTTGATTCAATCAAAAGCTTGAATTTCTTGAGGTCCCCAATGGTATTGCACATCCTTTTTTATTAAGTTTTTTAAAGGCCTCACCATTTCCGAGAAACTTGGAACAAACCTTCTGACAAAATTTATCCAACCTAGGAAAGATTGCATAGATTTTTTAGAAGAGGGGGGAGGTAGTTTTGAAATGACTTGAGTTATCTTAGGATCAATGATCATACCTTCATTGGATACTATGAATCCGAGCAGCTTGCCTTGTTCCACTGCAAAGACATATTTTTTAGGATTTAGAGAGATGTCATACTTACGACATCATTGTAAAACAGATCTCAGATGGGCTAAATCATCATCCTTATTCTTGGAGAAAACTGTGACATCATCGAGATAGACTACTATAGATTGATTGATTAGACCGCGAAAAGCGATATCCATCGCTCTCTAAAAAGTGGCACCGGTATTTATAAGCCCAAAGGGCATCTTTCTATAAGCATAGGTACCCCATGGAGTATGGAAAGTGGTTTTTAGCAGGTCTGGAGGAGACATGAGGACTTGGTTGTACCCTGAAAAACCGTCTAGTAGTGACAATCTTTCAGAACCAGATACCTGCTGGAGAATCTGTTCCATAGAAGGGACAGGGTAGTTGTCTTTGTCAGATGTTTGGTTTAAGTTTCGGAAGTTGACACATAGCCGAATTTTTCCACTTTTCTTCCTCACAGGGACAAGGTTAGAAACCCACTGTGTATGCCTTACTGGGAAAATTATCTTTGCATTCAAAAGTTTGTTTAATTCCTTCTTGACTGTTGGTTCAAGTTTTGGGTGCATCTTTCTTAACTTCTGTTGAAAAGGTTGAGTCAAGGGTTTCATGGGAATGGTATGTTGTATAATATTAGCTTCAAACATTTTTAGATCATCATCTGTCCAAGCAAAGACGTCCTTAAATTATTTAAACAGTTTTATAAAGGCTGATTTCTCTTGCTCAGAACATGTTGTTCCCAAATTGATGCATTGTGGATTATCTTTAGTTCCCAGATTTACCTTTTCATGGATCAAGGAAGAACTATTCATTTTGCAATTTATCGATTTTCTGAATTTGTCGTGCAAATCATAAAAATTTTCTAATCTTACCACAGATTTCGGGATAGAATTTACCAGAGTTGATGTTGTTTCAAGGGACCTTGGGTCCGATATTACCGTAAAATTGTGGAGGTCTTCGTCGTGGGTGCCTTCATCAATAATCGCACCTTGGAAAGTATCTTCCATGTGCAGGAAACTGATGATCTATTGATCATCATTGAACACCCTCCAATTAGTGATGTTGTCCGGGCCTGATGGTCTGAACAACAACTCAATGGAAAACGTGTTCAGAGAAAGGCCTTCCGCGAGAAAAATTTTGGAGGCAACATTAGCCAACAAGTCAACCTCATAATTATTTAATCTTGGAATGGAATTAATGTTAAATGCAAAAACTTTGGGCATTAGATTCCATACCTCAGCTCGATAACTTTTTTAGGTGTGGAGATAGGCAATGAAGGGAATTCCTTACCTTCTTGACCACAATTTATGAATTGTCGAATACCATTAAATTATGTATTTTCAAATCTAGTGCCTTTCTGAGTCCTTGCAGAAGTGTCTTGTATTCAGCCGTGTTGTTTGTGCATTCAAATTCTAATCGGGAAGCGATCAAATTTTTGTTACCTGCTGGGTCAATGAGCACGCATCCTGCACCAGCTCCTTCTTTATATTTGGATCCATCGAAGTAGAGAGACCATGTGTGAGTCTCATCAGCTATATGTGACACGTTAGGGAGAAATCTCGACTGTGTGCATGTCATGAGTTTCGACTGTTGTTACGTGTTAGTAATGGTAGAAGTTTCTGCCATGAATTTACCAAAAAAAATGTTCATTCCCTGCATTTCGGGTGAATTAGAGGAAGCAATAAATGGTTCATTTGCGTCATTTAAATCGGTCACAGTGAGCTTGAGGTAACGCTCATGATTGATCTTGATTATGTTAGGCTTTCCATTCTCTAGAAGCCACAAATGGGACCATTCTGTCACAAAGTAGCCATGCAACTTTTCGAACCAATCCATGCTTAAAAATAAGCCATATACTTCAGGGATGTCAACGACAATGATATCAATAATCTGGTGAACTTTAGGATTAGAGGATAACCTGATAAAGACATTTTTTAATTCACCTATCACTTTAACGCTGGTTCAATCAAGCTGAATAATTTTCAGACTGGAAGGTTGAACTTCAAAATCGATTTTTGGGCAGACAGACCAAGGCATTACATTTGACGATGCGCCAAAATCTACCATACAATTATGTACATTCCTATTGAAAATTTCGAAGGTCAATAAAAAAGGTGGGACATTTTTACGAACATTGATAGCAAAACTTTGTTGTTTTTTAGTCGCAGTCCTTGGAGCTATTTTATCTACATTTGTTACACTTTTTACAACAAGGTCTCTTTTATCTGAGAGTTCTAGTGTGGTTTTAGCAGGGACCTTTTGAAATGTTTTAGGGCTGATTTCTGTCAGTTTCATGCTGCTATTTTTGTTGTTTTATGCAATGTTCTGAAGCATCTTTTGCAGAAGAAAAGGAAATTTCAAAAATTCATAAACATAAATATTAGCTCTAAGAGTCTTAAGGTCTTCAATCAAATCATATTCTAAACTTGGGGTCACTGAATTCTGTTTAGTTTCAGTCGGCTTAAACTGTTTTTGGGGCGTACTAGTTCCAATTTCAGAAGAGGGTTTATTCTGGGTTTTGCTTCTGGTGTTGTAAGGATGAACTGTTTCAAAATTGGCTTGAAAAATACTATCCAAAAAATTCCCGAACTTGTTGGGAGAGGATTTTTCCTCTTCCATTGTTTCTTGTTCAACCATGTCTTCAAAATCTCAGGTGGAACTAAGTTATCATGTGCTTCAAGGATTGTCTGTATATCATATTGTAGGCTTTCCAGATTAAGGCCTTCAGAATTAAAGTTGGGCCAGTTTGCGGGAAAAGGTTTTCTAAAAGGGGGTTTGTAAGACCCTTTGCTTAAAGAAGCTTCTTCAGTTCATCTCCTTAAATCTACGACTTGATTTGACAATTTCTGAACGACCTTTTGTAAACTTTCCATATTTGAACTCTCTGATTAAGTTTTGGTTTGGGGAGGTCTAGGAAGAATTTCTATTTTCTTCTTAGAAGATGGAGTAATATTCGCCTCATTATAGATATTATCCTTTAGGCTTATAATATATTTCTCAATTTGGCTCGCCTCCTCGAAGGCTTCCAATAATGTTGCCTTCTTAGACATTTTTAACTAGATTTCTATATTTTGGTGTAGGGATTGGTGTAGTATGCGATGATAAGATTTTCAGCAAGCATTGAATCAATGGGGATTCGATTATTTAATGTTAGAAAACTTTGATTAATGTATTTTATTTTTTCCTTGGGGTTCATCTTTAAACTAGAGAGTTCCATGACTAAGACTTCAAGAATTTTGTCATCTCCGAATTTCTCGAGGAAACAGGACTCGAATTTATCCCAAGATACAATGGTGTGGGGTTGTTGGGATAAATACCACGTAGAGGCATTGCCTTCGAATGTGTACAGAAAAAGTCTACATACTACATATTCATGTTCTACGTTTCGGAGTCTAATGGCTAGCATGAATTTTTTTATGTGATCCTCAGCGATTTGTTTAGAATCTCGATCGAATTTAGAGAGCCATTTCTCTGGATGTTTAGGAAAAGGATGTTGGGGTCCAGGTATGGCCACAACATCTTGATCGAGCCAAGGTCTGGCGGGATTGTTCGGATTTTCCATGGGCGTGGGTGGTGTCGAAAGCTGAGATAAATAACTACTTTCATCAGATGATTCTTCTCCCATAGAAGAAGGAGATGAAGGAGGTGGCAAAGGTGGGATACCAGATCCT
>SNQJ01S0041709.1:17358-51275 GCA_010110895.2 Picea sitchensis
TATCCTTCATAAGACTTTTGGAGTTTATCCCAAATATCCTTTGCACTATCACAATGCATAACCTTGATAAATATTGAATCAACTAGATTGCTCAAAATAGTACCTTTATCCTTCGAGTTGTTTTTGCTGAGTTTCTTTCCATCTCTGTCGGTTGGGGTAGTGGATGGTGATGTATACCCATCTACTACTGATTTCCAAACATCAAATCCCTATTCCTGTAAAAAGGTTTTCATCCTTTTATTCTAGAAGGTATAGTTTTTACTGTCAAATATTGGTGCTCCAATCTTATCTTATTCCATGATCTCCTTCCATTGGTTAGACTGCTTCATGAAGAACCCGATCTGATACCAATTGTTGGAATACTGAGCGGGGGGTGAATCCGTATGAGAATAATTAGTACTTTTAATCATAATATAAAACGTCCAATAAAATTCAATATATCATCAACACCATGATTTCATGCATAAACACTACATAAAAACAATACACCCAAATTTTACGTGGAAACCCAATGCAGGAGAAAACCACAAAATGATTTTCTTATTTATCAAAGAGTACAATCATTGGAAGCACCAAATTCCTATTTATCCAGCTACAACTCGAAGGAGGTTCCAACCCCCTATTTACAAGCTGCAACCTGAAGGAATATCCAACTCCCTAATTTACCGGCTCCAACAGGAAGGAGGCTACGACCCCTTTTCCTTGCCCTATCCAACCCCTCTAAAATATAAATGTAGACCAATCTATCACTACCTCTATTGCTGTAAATGATAACATATTGTTGTTCTTGTTTTTGATACTTCTGTTGCTTCTACTGATTTTGATATATCATCGAGACTACAACCACACCTACCTCATACCAAGATCCATAAGAGATTTCTCCAAATCAAATTCTTATGAATAACTAAGACATATCTGTTCTTGATTTCTTCAAAATACACACCCTAACATACAAAAGAAGACACACCTTCAACCTGTAGCTGACTTGAGTTTTAGATCCCTAATATTCAACAAATTTTATTCAAAGATCCGTGACCTATACTTTGTTTTCTTGCAGATGTCTGTGATTTTCCCCACTGCAGCCCACATATGTCCTCTCTTTTACTCCTGAAACTCACAGATTTATTCAAGGAACCTGGATCTATCACTTTTTCTCCGTACGCTTGGATTTTGAAACCTTCTTCCCTCACTGGAATTTTCGGACTTCAAATCACTACCTCATATCTTCCAATTAGTATTCATAGAAGTGATCTTCAATTGAATATTCTCTATGTTTTAATGAGGATCTCATGATGACATGCAACTGACATGCACATGCAATTGACATGCAACTTATTAACTTCTGTTTATAGTTACTTTAACATGGAAAATGATATGCAACTTGTTAACTTCTATTTAGAACTCCTTTACCTTAACATGCAACTTGTCAACTTCCTGTTCAAGGTTTGACATCAATGACATCCAATATTTCAACACTAATATTTCAACAATTAATATTTCAACAAGAATAATTCCCATGATGCATGTGGGATAAATTGGTCTAAGTTTACAAAATTCCATATGCATGTAAAACACTAGGACTTCCTAGGAGGTCACCCATCCTGATACTACTAGCCCAAGCACGCTTAACTATGGAGTTATAATGGGATCTTGTGCATTAATGTTGTAGGAATTACATTACATTACAAATGGAAATAACATTACATTACATTCCCCATCAAAATGGTGAATATCATGGTTTATCAAAACTGTTATCACACAAACTTGTCAGAGTCTTGTGGGTTGGTAGTTTTGCCTTGCTTTTCTCCTTTTCGCCGAGCAAACCTTAAGTTTTCCCGCTTTCATCTTTTAATTTTATCTTTGTTTTTCCTGGATCGTTTGAGCGACCTTTTATTTTGTGTAATCTTTCATGAGAAGTCTCGGCCCTAAGATTTTGCTTTCTCTGGGTCAATCACTACCCTCTCTACCTCTGTCATTGATCCTTCTCTTTTCCAAGCCCTTGACCATTCGTACAAGTAATTATTTATACATGCCACAACAATGATCACACGCACAAAACTTAGAGAGGTCTGATATGGACTCAAATCAAGTGAGCGAACAAATTCAATCCAGTGAAGGAATTTGCATTTCAAAGTTCAGAGATCGACGACGAATAATAGTCACGGAAATTGGGAGTTCAGAATGTTGTTGAAGTTATTTGTGAAAGATCCAAACCCCCGAAATCTGAAATCAACAGGAGTCGTTCGATCCATAAGGACGCATGGCACCTGATCCGAGAAGTCACAATTTCGCGACTCAGAGGTTTTAGCATGGAGCACGACGCAAGTTCGCGTAGTGAGAAATCGTGAAACGCATGAGAATTAGGCCCACAGTCACAACCCACAGTCATATGGAAAGCAGGGTTGTAAATAAGGGCATGCACCTATTGGGGGGTTGGTGACTAAGGTTATTCGGGGAGACGATCATGACCGTCAATTCAAGGTAAGTCCGACCGTCGATCTGGATGGGCCATTTCGCAAGTTTGAGCATCAAGATTTTTGGAATCAAATGGAGTGAAGACTCCTGAAATGAGAAATCCTTAAATTTCATATGGTATAAGTGTGGGGTCATGGCCCAAGGTTTCATGGAGCGATGGAGAAGAGTTGCTCGAAAGGCCAAAAGTGCCCGTATTTTAAACAGAAAAAGATTTGCATGGCCTTGAGGCACCTGGATTGACTCAGAGGAGTCGTGAGCACCACCTGGAGCATTCATGGGTGTCAGGCGTCGTCCCAATCCCGATGAAAGTTGTTAATGAAAATGGGAGAGGTGGTTGAAACCTCATCTCACCCCATAAATTAAAAGCATGGAAGAGCTCGTCGTAGAGGCAGACTGTCGTAGAGGCAGACTGATCTCAGATCAGATTGAACGACAAAGATTATTGGTTCTGAAGGTGCATAGAAAATCAGTACATTGAAGATTGCAACTGTGCACCTGACGACTCCACTATTACGACTCCACCGTTCCAGCTGTGGCTTCTTGAGGCAGACACATGAGGTCTACCCCACAACTACCTTTAGAAACACCTAAATTTGACCCAGATAAAATTGTTAGAAGATGGAAGACCCCTCAGGAAGGTACTTTAGCTGTTGAACCAAGTATTTCTGATGATTTCCACCATCCTCATTTACAAACTGCAATAGTTTCTTCTCCTTTTCCTGTTATACCATCTGCAGGATTTTCCCAAAGTTTGGGAGTGTTCCTACTAATTTCTCCTCTCCTGGTCTGGGATTAGAAGGAGAAATTCTTGTCACTCCTATCTCCCTTGAAGTTGTACCATGGTTTAGACCCAGGACCTGAGAATATTTTCTCGCTTCGAGTTTTATCACTCCTCCCCTTGTTAGATTTGTTGCTTCTACCATGAGGGAAACCTTTTTTCCCTTAAGCCCTCTGGAATTTTCCCCTAATCCTCTATTTTTTCCCTTTCCTCTAGGAAACACACCCCCAATATCCCCTGTTCGAACTCCATCCCCTCCTATTTCTCCTCCACCTCACATCATAATGACGGGCACTAATCCCCCTAGGAACAGAATGGATGCCATAGTGGCTGCAAGATATGCTCCTCTGGTACTACCTCAACCAATGAATTCTCTCCCCGTTGGAGACTACCTAAAATACATGCCCAAATTCTCTGGGGAAGAAGACATAACTTTTGAAGAACACCTTCCTGCCTTCTACAATTATGAAGAAAATATAAATATTGAAAATGAAGATGTATGGATGAGATTTTTTGTCCAGAGTCTTGATGGTGAGGCTAGGAAATGGTTTAGAGGATTAACCCCTGGATCCATTACTGGGATTGAGGCTTTAGATGATGTTTTCCTGAGACAATGGGGGGATAAAAGGGACTTTATGTATTATATCACTGAGTTCGGGTCTCTAAAGAGAAAAGAGGGAGAATCTATCTTTGACTTCTCCAAAAGATTCAATAAAATGTACAACAAGATTCCTGCTGAGATAAAACCTACTGAAGCCTCTGCTAAAATTACATATGCTAGTGCTTTTGACCCTGATTTCTGCCTCCTGTTAAGAGAAAGAAGAGCTACTTCCTTGGCTCATATGAAAGATGAAACCCTAGAAGTAGAATCCAATGTGTTGGTAGTTTACAGACTTAGGAATACAAACGATAGAGACAGAGGAAGGGGGAGATCTGAAGCCTCAACCTCTGGTTCCTCTGCATCCCACCCTTAATTGGATGAGTTGACCAAGCTAGTAAAATATCTTTCTGCAGAAATGGAGAAGATGAAATGCGAGGGGAAGCAGGGTCATAAGAGTGCCCAAAATGATGATAACCAAAGTAGCTTCAGAAGACCATTTAATACCCCTTAGATACTTTCAAGAGAGCCTCGAAACAGAGATAGGGATGATCAGAAAATCCAAGCCCCTCTATGTTAATGGATAAATTCGTGAGTGCGGACACAGACCAATCTCCCTAGATCCACCTGGATCTAGAACAAAACGAGACAGAATACTACTCTTTCCCTAGATCTAGATTATTGAGCGAACTAAGAGAAATGGATAGGTGGACATGCTATTATGAGCAGCTCTCCTTAAATCATTGTTCCTTGCTCCTTCAATGCTCTTGTGCGATCTAATCCTGTGAGGTACAAAAACCAATAGAAGTACAAACAAATTAATGTATTCAATACCTAGATCTATACATGTGATCAGGGAATCATGTAATAAGATGACATCATCATTATGGGAAAGAGACATATTCATGTATTGAATTAAGTGAAAGAGAAATATACAACCTGATCCTTGATGTCTTAGATCTCCTTTCAATGGCTTCCTAGTTGACACACACACTTGCTCATGCATGAAGAAAATCCAACCACATAAGATGACTTTCTTTGTTGTCCTTTCTTTGCTGTAGCTTAGGTCCTCCATACAGTCTTGCGCTGATTCTCCAATCAATCTCTTACTAGCTTTCTTCTAATCTTTCTTGTTAACCTTTCAGAAATCTCCTCAATATATAGGAGAAGATAACTTAGTTACTTGGATAGAGAATGATCCCAAGATGTCTGGAAAGTTAGTATTTTGCAACCATTCAGCCAACTCATCCTTCTAGAGATTCTTTCTAGAAGGGTGAGAACTCATCCCTTTTCCTTCTTTAGAAACATGTTCGCACTCTAACTATTGACACAGTGCGGGAAGTTCGCATTCAAGATGAATGCAGCATGCGGTAATTAAGGATTCCCGCAGGAGATTATAATTCAGCCTGTGAACTATTTTTAAAATATGATTTCTGGAAGCTGTTAAGTGTAACCTTTCTCATGAAAGTGTTCTTAATAAAGAGTTTGATTTTCTATTATCGTGACACTATCATGACATCATCCGATGACAAAAATGTGGATAACAGAATTCCCCCAAAATCTGAGAGTGGAACCGGTGGCGGTTGATAGATTTTGTAGCGATCATGTGTGTCAAGAACCAAAAGCGCATCTTTATCGAGGAGATGCACAAACATCAAGCATCAACAAAATATCAAAATATATCAAGCCACGAGGTAGGCATCCCAGCCTTTCGGATCATAGACCGATGATATCAAAAATAAAGGGCACGGCCACCAATCGCCCTGCGGATCCACATGTAGTCATAATATAGCACAACCACGGGAATACAACGTGGATCTATGCGACAAATGTGTAATCAAGATGAAATAGCATAGCCACGAACCATACGCGGTGGATCTATGTGTTGCAAAAATATACATATTCCCTTCGCCCAGCACGGATGTAAAGGCGAGGATCGGGGTCTTCAAACATGTCACCCAAGTACGAATCCCCGACCGTGATTACATGCGAAGTCGGTGTGATACTTGATTACCGTTCATTGGTGTATACCGTTAACAAGTGTAGCAGGGGAGAATGACCATTAATGGTGTTCCCAAAGGTACTATAGTACAGTCCATTATTTGTGAATAAATGAGTTGATGTCAAACACCCGACGAAATCTTTTGATGGAGGTCAATGATGTAAACCAACATAGGCGAGAAACTCCATTGAGGCATGCAAGATTGGGTACTTAATGATTTCTAAATTCTTAATCGGATAATGTCGAAGTCGGCCAGACAAGACTACGTCACGGGGAGAGCCTTGATGTATCCATGGGTGACCACGAATGAGTAATAGAGTTTGATGATGAAACAAAGTATGTAATTGGACTTTGGACCACGGAGGCCGACACAAAGGTGAAAGATAGCTGCGGATGGCCGACTCAATAGAGGTTTCAAATGGACAACTCTTGAACATATGGATGACCGACCAATGATTTGTGACATTGACTCAAAAGCGGCATGAAAAGACTAGCTGTAATCTGTCGAATGAGGCAAATGCGTTCCCAAACCAACCAGGATGATGAATAGAGGTGTCATGTTCAAAGGCGACACTTTGCCAATTAACACAAAAGTGAAACATATCCCTTTCCCAAATTTTCCCCCACCATTTCACATTACCTCTTTATTTTTACGTAAGCTTGAATAGGATCACATATACTTGTTGATATAAGCTCATACTTGGACGAGTCCCTGGTGTGTACAACGAACCCTAAAGGAAGGGTGGGTTCGATCCCATCATGGAGTCTGTCAATGTTTGTTTTAACGAGGCCAGAGATAGAAAACTTCGAAGGTTTTTCAAGATTATAAAATTTGGAAAAACTTGCCCAAAGGGAACTCTCCGATTAGCAGCACCGTTACAATAAATCCAAGCGAGACCGAGAAAGGGGTTAAACTATGCATTTCGGAGGATCGTAGTTCAAATACTTTAGCAGTGAAAATAGCAAGATGGCACAAACGAAATCTTTCATGTTTAGAGAGTCGTGAAAGGGCTTAAAGTCAAATCCAAGGGGGGTTCCTTTTTAGATGTAACCACATCCGAGCGGAAAAGAGATGAAACTCGCGGCTTCGATCCGTTCTAAGTTTTTCACAAGTGTTAGAGCGGATAAAAGTCACTTGAGGTTTTAGATTAAAACCATAGAAAACCAAATAAACACTCCATACTTCAAAAGTTTTGGATCCATAATCATCTCGTTAGGCACCTGCAAGTCATTTCTTCACTTTAGCATTAGTAATTAGGGTTAAATGGGCAGAAAATAATGAAATAAAATGAAAAAACCCACTTTTAACATGGTAAAAGTGAATAAAATAATTTTACAACTCATTTTTACCATATATGTTTTTATCCATCCACCATTTCTAGTGCAAAAATTTCCATGTTACCTCCAATCTTCCTCATGTAATTCACGGGAGCTGGGGCACCATTTGACACGTTTGGATCAAACTGGTGGGTGTTCAATTCCTTAGCTTTGCATATGGTTTTATTTATGATTTCATTGGTTAAAATTGAAGTTTTGGTTTGAGTTTGGGAAGCCCTAAGTGCGTGGAAGGATTCATGAGGGCTACCCATCACGGAGACTGCGAGAGCCTCATTCATAGCGAGCTTAGCATTAGAGATGCGGAAACCATAACTACAGTGTAGTATACCTCACTTGCGAACAGTGCAGAGTTGAAATTTTGTGCCATATTTTGATCAATAAAACCAATTTCTTCGCCATTTAAAGATTACTAATTATCTTAATATGGTCTCCATGCAGGTTAATAGTCACACAATGGTGCGTGAATGGAGAGGCATTGAGCATGAAGAAGAAGATATCACGCTTCGAAAATCACTGAGACTATTGTGTTGCTCCTAAAGTGGACTCACAGGAAATATTTCCAGGATCTAGGAGCATGAGAATAAGTTATCGATCTTGGAACATTTGGTTGGGATGTGGGATCCGGATCAGCATGTCTTTAATGTGGGTGCCCATGCTTTGACTATTGATGTTGAAGATATATATTTCTTATTTGGTTTGTCAAGGCGGGGTTCCATGTCCGGTTTATTTAGTAACCCATTAGAGGCAACATGAAAATGGTGAATCTCGAGAATGTCTGGGATCTGCGAAGAGGAAAAGGTGACCATCACGGGGGAGTGGCGGATATCACTCTTCGCACTATTATGTTTACTATAGCTCATATGGCAGGTAGTGCGGAGCCGCGCCATATGGCTCTCTGAGAGCTACTTTCAATATGCCCTTGGATATTAATGTCTTTGAGCCCCGAGTTTTTCAACTGGGCTGATGCAGTGCTTTGCAATCTCAAAAAACAATTGACAAAGAGTAGGCCTTGGAGATCCAAAACAATTTGGTTATGGATCATTGTTGGTATCAACTTGAGAGAGTCCCATTATCTGGGGCTTAGGCTGATTGGCATTTCCTGGTCCTAGGGATCCACGGATGTTACGATAGTGTAAACTCATGGCTAGACATATGGCAGGATCGATCGTTAGGTATGACGATCTTTTCTTTGACTGGTTCCAAGGCCGGGTTGTGATGATAGAGGACTATGCATATGCTGGCTTGGACTTCGAGGTGATCCCCGATCTTTTCCTCTGAAGGTGGGGAAACATTGGTAAGAAATACACCAACACCCAACTTTTAAGATGTTTTGTGTTTTCATCATATTAAATGTTTTGGTTTTGTAATTTTCCGAAGACTAACACCAATATTGTATTGATAACCCAGATGTTGGAGCCCTCTGGGGCCGGCTAGTACTTCTCATGTTGGTGAGGAAAGACGATAGTTCAGATTACTCGATTATCTGAGAGGATTACCTCTTGTGGAGCAAAACTTAGAGTTGATGATGCATGATGTTCGAGATGCCTGGAGGAGATCTGCAATGATCAAGCGTCATGCAGGTGGGAGTTCTTGCCTCTATGGGTTGTTTACTCCGTAGAGTAGCCTGGACTTTAGCATGCTATTGTGAACATCATTGATGCCATGATATCATTATGTAGAAGCTATGAGCTTCCATTTTGATATTTTGGTCTTAGGACTCATTTTGTAAAAACAAACTTTGGTAGTTATATATATATACATGGTTCCTACTGGCTTACTTTACATGTGTGTACGTTTTAATCGTTTGATTTATAAGTGATTTAAATGCACGTCAATACATAATTAGCTAGCATTATGCATCCAATGTATTAAGACTTCGGAATGTGTTGATATTCTATATGATCAAAATGTCTTTCAAGCCCGGTGTAAATATACTCTTAATAGGTGGGACTTGAATGGGAATATAGACATTACTTATTTGTATACCACTTGAAACTGCGAGTCAAATTCGCACAATAAGCGACGAATTCCAAGAGGGAGACAACATCAACCAATAACTCTATCAGTTACTTTATACGCTGCGATGTTGTTGGTTGCTCGGTTAAGACATACACCTCGTAAAGATATAAAATTTCGTTTGTTGGGGCATAGATAGACTAGGCAGCAGAAGCTAAGTTCTGAAATTACTATGACTAGCACCGTCGATGAAGCCAATATAAGGGAGCGAATACTCCAACATCGGCGATCAAACACAACGTGATCGTAAGGGTAGAGACCAAAATAGCGTCAAACTCAAAGTTAAAAGTAATCACACACCCTCGGTATGATACATAAAAATACAGAGTGCCATGCACAAATGACTCATGCATGAGTACTTCTTCAGAATTACAACCCATTTACGGGTTCACTCAAAGGTACCCATCATAATCTACTAGCTCATATGCCCCCTTTGCCAAAACTTTGCCCCAACAATGTAAGGCCCACGCCACATTGGTTCAATTTCCGACTCCTAAGACATCTTTATCTTGTTCCTTTATAGGGGAAAGACCTTGAGGAGAACCGAGGTTTGACATGCTTGTCATCTTGTGCCTTAACACGTTTCTTCAAGGTTTCCTAAAACAAAGTAAGCGTCTGTGAGTCTCGTCTAGTCGCATTAAATACAACATACATTCTTCTTCAAAAAAGGTTTTTGGGAGGAGTTCAACGACTAGCTTCAAAGACGGAATCTCACATTCTATTGGCATAATAGCTTCCATGCCATAAACTAATCGAAAGGTGTAAATCCTATGGCGGAACAGGCGTCCTATATGCCCACAATGCTGAAAATAACATTGTGTATTTGGTTTACGGATTCCCTATCATCCGTCCGAATCCTTAGTGATGAGAACTTTGTGATAAACCCGACACAGCCATTAGCGTGAATAATAAGTTGAGCTATCATGATGAAGGCCCAACTTCTCCATAAGTTCATACATCCTTATTATTTCTAAAATGACTACCATTGATACATTGCTTGATAACTGAACACCAAAACGAGTAACAACATGGTTGAAGAGGAAAAGTGATGCAATCTTCCCAGTATTATCGAATGTCGACATTGCCTGCGGCCCATTTAGTAAAATAATCCATATTTCACGATAAATGTAACCATGCCCAAATAGAGGTGAGGGTGACATGTCATAAAATCAATACCCCACTTAGTGAAAGGGACCAGGTGAGACTACAGGATGTAGGGGAGAAGGATGTGATCGAATATTATTATTATAGGTCATGAGCCATGACATACGAATAGCGATAAATGGAGCATGAAACAAAGGAGGCCAAAATAACACGCAAAGAATTTTGAAGCGTTAGCATGCAGGACATATGACCACCACATGCTCAGTGGCAATCGGTCAAAGCTTTCTGACTTTGTCAAAAAGTCAAACAATGCGGAAGGCCGAGAATCATTATACTCGGCGGTAAAGAGTATCACCAAGTATGATATAATGGCGTGCTTGATACTTGAACGGCGTCGTTCATTGTTGGACAAAGCAGGCTGGAAAGTTCGAGTTTGGAGATATATAATGATATCTCATACCAAATATCACTGGTATTAAAGAGGAAAAGGGACTCGTCAGGTAAAGAATCCACTACTACTTTTTCCGTAGTAGTTATTGGGGAAAGTCACAAAATCAACTCGTGAAAACTAAGAGACTTCTTCGACGTGGCGATCAAAATTCAAATCGAACTCAGAATAACATTCCACTTGGGTACACTTTGGAAAAATTGGCGTGTCAATATGTGTTGCATGGGTTTACAGTGTGAAATCACGGTAGATGTAATGACGAAAATGTTGGATTGCTTGAACAGCAGCCAAGGCCGACTTCTCAACATGTTGGTACTTGATTTTAGGTGGATGATAAATTTCGACTCAAATTATTAAATAACATGTTCATCATGGTGATCATCATCCTGAACGAGGACCATACCAATGTACTCCGTGTGACTAGATAAAGAAAGTAATCTCGACTATAATCGGAGGAAAGAAGAGGAGCTTTGTGAGGGACAATTTTAAAATAACTTCAAAGGCATTGTTAGCAACCATCCCATACAAACTTCGAGTCTTTCTTTAAAAGGCGATGTGAAACCTCGAGTAATCTGGTGGATGAACCCGACGAAGAAGTTTTTCTTTCCCACAGCAAACTTTGTAGCTGGCGTAAGGAAGAAGGAGGAAGTAGATTGAGAATGGCCTCGACCTTGATAGGATCAACCGGATCCCATGGCGTGAAACAATGGGAAAACAAAGGTGACCCGATTCTACGCAAAAAACACATTATGAGGGTTTAGGCGAATGCAATAAAATCGACAACGGTAGTCGCTTGGAGATGGATAGGGTGATCGACACGACGTGAAGAGTGAGCCGACAAATCATCTAGATAGGGTTGAACAATATGTGATATCGTGAAATCGTGGAACATAGCCTTATTTGGAGCGTAGCACTAGCGTTCTTGATGAGACCGAAAGGGAGTTTTCTGCTTGAACAAAAGTACCCCAAGGACAAATAAAGCCGTTTTATGTTGGTCCTCGGGAGCTATATTGATTTGATTATGCTTGAAAATCCATCCATGAGGAAAAGGTCTACCATACGGCTTACGGTCATGTTGATTTGGTCAACGAAAGGGTTGGAAAATTGTCCTTTGGACAAGATTGGTTGTCTCCAGATAATCAACACAAAAGCGTGTATACTACCACCCTTTTATCAATGTCGGCCTTTGGATTAGACACCCACTCATCAGTACCAGGATAAAAAAAGCCGGCTTTAAGGAGTTTTCAACTTCAAGTTTAATGCATTTATTAAGCCTTACGTGGATATAGACCCGGGATGGAGGCGTTGATGAACTGGCTTGGATCCATGGTATGTCTTAACTACGTGGACCATAATGGGGTCAATACCGACATCTCTTAAGTAAGTCAACAAAATGTCACGAGAATTCTTTAAACAAAGAGTATAGATGACAATTTTAGATGCGGAGACATGAAGCTCCAATATCAGCGTTCTCGCGATTCGAGGTTTCCTTTGAAATATCTATGGGTATCATGGGAGAAATGTTACTAAGGTTCCCTTAAGCCAAACACATCTACGTGTAGATCGGGAATAGTGGTAATAACAATAGCGATTGATGAAATGTGAAATCCGTTGATAATTCTTAAGATTTTGTTGTTCCAGAAACAATATGGAGCGATGATGTCCATCGTTCAAGGGTTGTCGATCAAGGCGGACATATCATCGTCATTTGGAAAAGAAAACAACAGGAAAGGATGGAGACACCTCCTCACAAGGAAAGTAAGAGGGTTTTGTCGATTGAATAGCTTGGTAGCGGACTCAACCGGTTCATGACATACTTGTCAGCCCGGCGAACGATCTCGGGGATCGGGGACTATCAAAGTGCGAGAACTACTGAAGTTCCACCGAACGCGGTAGAATCCATGTTAATAGATGCAATATGAACTTGGGATGATGGGTGGTGGTGGTATGGGGAAATTACCCATTAACGACGAATCTTTTTAAAGACCGATGCCAACATTCTCTCATAGCGGGTGAGGTGTTTACTACTAGATAATTTTGTTGCGAGTACAGTATGCGGCATTAAAGCAAGTTGATCAGCGACCACTTTTCCTTGATGGGAAAGCGTGGGACCACCGAGAAAAGGGGTTATTGACTATTACATAGAATCGACCAACTTCCTCCAAGTAGAGATTATAATCGGAGGGAGTAACAAAACCACTATCTACAAGTGTCTTACCTTCTAGAGTAGCAGGCAATGACGGAAGAACACCGCATGGCTTAAAACCGAAGCCATTGAAGGCTTTCAAGGTATTTTGTGATTCCGTTAATGGAGGGAAACCAATGGCTTTCCAACAAAGAAAAAGACATTACACACGTGAGAGGCACCTTCATCCAACAGCCAGGTCAGACAAAATGATCAACGTAAAGACCACAACTTTGTATTTGAAATGCAAGTTGTGTGGGGAACCCATGGAATATGATCTTTCAAGTTAAAGACTATCAAATTCGAGTCCGTGGGATCAATTCCACCTATAACTCCTTGAGCCCTTGTCTTGAGGACACGACTTAGGGACTTGGTGAACATTCTTTGAGGGTGCTTGGGCGGATATTACGACAATACTATAGTTCTAGAGCTACTAGCATGAGGATGAATGCCGACTTCTGCTGACACCTGCTAGGAGGTAGTAAAACTGTATCAAGACTTGGTCTTTTGATATGAATAGGACCATTGGTAGGGGGATTTGGTGGAAGGTTGTACCAAACGAGGTAAATCATCAACCTTCTCTTTAAAAGAAGTATAGTCTTTGGCTCTAGTGGTAGGGTCACAACCCCATTATTCTTACATTTGGATACGGTGTATCGAAACATATGATTGTGTAGAGGTGGGGTTGGTCATGGATGACCAATGAAGCATGCTATTGAGATGGGAAGGGTTGAGAATAAGGCAGTAGGCATTAGAGAAGGTTTGGTGTTTCCCTTGAAGAACAGGTGACCTGACGTCTCGGACAATCCTTTGTGTAGTGATCTAACCACCACACATAAGACAGGATAAGCGTAACTAACGTTTATCCCGGTCATCAACGGAGGTGGTTTGGTTTATTCATTAGGATTGTTGTTTTTTACCCTCCCCTTATTCTTACCTCTCCCTTTTGGACTTAGACTACTTGTGTGGATTTGAACAACGTTCCGCCACAGTTTTCTTGTGAGGAGGAGTAGAGGCAGAGCACTGTACATTGAAATTGGATTCCGGGGTTTATAGTGGACCACGAGAATCGCGAGGGAGTAGGCTGTGAGTGGAACCAATCCACCATGGTACATGAAGGCGGTAGGCCGATAGAAATGAAGTGATAGAGAATTACCCGGAGCCCGAGGTGAATCGGGCGTTAAATCATACAGAAGTTCCGGATTTCTTGAATGTGAGAATCGAGATCTCTTGAAACACATGACTAATAGCCTGCTCTTAGGTGACAACACCGCCCATAGCAATGTCTTTTTCTATTTTGTTTACAAATGATTTTGAAAACCATTCTACGATATAGCGTCGGGAAGTTCAAGTTTGATAAGACGTCATCTCCTTAAATCATACTTCATGAATATGATAGGATATATGAGTGCTGTACTGCTTGAAAGAGGTTAAAATCGGTTCAATACTGTCGTAGCAGTTCATTGGCGGTAATCGTTAGAAAATGCAAAGAGATTGTTGAAACGGAAAAAGAAACCACCATTGGTAATTCCAATTGTACCACTTGGCTGACACTGTAGAGTTCGTTGAAAAGGCGTAGTCTAATGGGAATTAATGTCGCGAGTTTGATAGACACCACAAGTGGAAAGTCATGACATGATTTTTAGGATATTCCCCAGGTTTTCTATCGAATTTTGGGATGTCGTATGGTAGTTTGGCTGGTATGGTAGGCCATTAGGGAGAGTGACGAATAGGATAGATTGAGAATCCTTGATAAATCTGCCGGCGAATCCAAAGTAGCGAAAAAAGGCAATTTCCGATTCACTAGTGGATGCTGGTGACTTTGGGGGCTCTGTCCCGGTAGACCATTGGGACCGTATGCAGTTTGCCCCCAGAGAGAGGATCCTGGTTGACCCTGTGGTGGTAGAATTGGGTAGTAACCCCATGGATTTTGACCTTGAGTTTGGGGTTGAGTGGTTTGACTAGAGCCCCAGATAGGATTAGTCACTCTGGATAGGGTTGGCCTGTGGTAGGGACAACTTGCTGCCCCCAACATTTTGAGGAAAAGGTTGCATAAGTTGATTCCAATGCGATCACGGAGGTATATATTGTCCTAACGGTGAGGTCAGTGGCCCTACCAAAGGGATAGTTCCACTCAGAAGTTGTATACCAACTATAGGTTATGCAATAGTTGCAGTATGTCAGGGAAAAGGAAACGTACTACCACGACCACCATGAGGGGAACTTGTACATTAGGTTACAGCGGTCGGAATAATGCCACCGGGTTGATGCCGGAGGGAAAATGGAGGAGGGAGTGTCGGGATGAGACCGGGAATAGGATGTCCAGGATATTGAGGACCACCTGGAGAACCTGTTGGAGTTTGGGGTGGTGTTGGATGCAGCACATTCAACATAGGATTCTTATGGTATTAACCCGGAGGTAGATTTGGAGTAGCCTCAGGTATTCTATGAGTATTTATAGGTGCAAGAGTAGTCATAGTAATTTCGGTTTGGACACTCGTGGTATTAGCAAGGTGGGCCATATAGGGAGGAAGAACAAAATGATAAAAGGTAGTCTCGGGTGTAGATCGAGTAGTAGTCTCGGGTTCGGAGGCCTTAAGAGGGATTGATGATTTTGTAGGCGAGTTTCAGGACCAAACAAAACTCGTTGTAAATCACCTGACCAAGAAGGACTTTGGCCTACTTCTCCGTGAGAAGGCCCAACAATTGGTCCAGAAGATGTAACAATGGTTCCTTCATAAGGATTCAATCGCACAAAAGTTCGTTCACCACGACGAACGCGACAGTCCTCTATAGTATTGGTAATTCGAAATTCCGCAAGACGATCAGTGGTTTGTATTTTTGGAGGTGGTGTAAAGACTTACGGGGCGTCACTATAATCCACGTGTGGTAAAAGTCACAAGAGGGATTTCAATTGGACGAGGAGAGTCCTCAGGTGTATCCTCAGGTGTTGTTGTGTACAAAGGTTGTGAAGCTTCCGGATGTTACAGAGACAAACCTTACGCCCTACGTGAAACGTCCTTGAGGGGAAATTGTAAAAAAGTAACAAAATCCCCAACGAAAATCCTGTAATTGGAGCTAGAGAAACAAACAACATGCTAGTAAACAAAATCTAGAGATAAACACCAAACAAACAATACCTTCTAATACTCGAAGCCACTAGTTGGTGGTGAAATCCAACATTGTGGGAACATGTGAGAAGGGGCTGGGGTGAGTGGGTGGATCGGTTACGTTGGTGACCTGTTTAATAGACTTATGCCCTGGTGCAAGCCCCACACATAATCATGGGTATACCCTCAAAGGAGCTTGAGTGAGTTTGATCAGCGTCGATTCCAATTTTCCGTGAAGACTCCCCTCCACGGTCACCTTGGGTAAGAGCCTAGAGAGAGAGCCACTAAGGTTACCCTGGAGACAACAATGCGCACGGGAAGCGGTCGTCCAATCCGATCCACCGCATAAGGGTGGGGTATCTAGCCCAAAATCAGCTCAAAGGCTTCCACTCATGATTGTTGTAGTTGGTAACCTTAAAGAGACCCCCATAATACGTGCAATCTCTACACGATGTCAACAAAGCAGGTTAGTATCCCTGCCAACACCAATGCGACCCAATGCTTGACCCTTGTGTTAGAGGAGCTGAGGACAATATGCGACCAATGGAATTTTACACTCCCTATCTCAAGATACTGTGTGTGTTTTGAAGCGTTGGAGAGTGTGTCTTTCTTCTTACTCTCAAAGCACTAGCCTAGCTAAATGTTGGTGTAAAGAGCCCTATAAAGAGTTACTAGATCAATTTTAATATTAGCGCAATGTTTTTAAATGGCTGTTGTATACTCAAGGCAACGGAAGTGAAGAAACTCAATGATGTGTGACTCGACCCAATCAATGCAAGGATATGATGATGCATAATCTTTCTCATTGATGAATCCTAGTTATGGGAGAGGAAAACTTCCGAATCAATCTCACTATGACAATGCAAATACAATGCTCAATTTCCTTTTTGATATGAATGCAAACAATCATGTATTATTGAATACTTTCTAAATGTCTTCTTCAAAAGTCCAATACTCTAGAATCTTGATTTTTCAATGATGTTTGAGGAGGGTAAAACAAAGATCTTGAAAGAAACATCTGAGTTCACTTTCCAAGAAGAACTTCGAATGAATGAAGCAGAAAACCAAGATATAAAATCCAATCAAATAACCCAATCCAAAAAAACTTTCAATGGAAGCAAAAACAAAACAAACCAAAGAGCTTCTCAGTACGAATGAAAGTGTCCTTTTGAACAAGTACAAGAGAAACCTCAAAATCTTAACTTCCAATCAATCAACGTTAACAACAACATAACACATTCCAACTCCGATTCAGAGAGAAGAAAAATGCCAAAGAGGGTTAAGAGATGAAAGTCAAGTGATCAAAGCAGAGACAAGCCTAGAAACCCTAGATCCAGTCCAACAAGAAAAAGAAAAAGAGGCAATCCAGGTAATCCAAAGGAGCCAAAGACTTAAATCAACCTTGAGCTATTGCAAGGTAGAATTTGATTTCCAAAATTTTTCAAAAACTTCCCACAGGCAAGCCTTGGACACGGTCGCGAGAAACTAAAATTCTGGGCTAGTTAAGTCACGGTACCAAACTTACATGCTTGGGTGTATAAGCAAGGTCTTGAACTATCGGAGTTCATATCTTGCTAATGGAGCCTGATCTGAGGAATCTGAAACTAATAAAATTTGAAAAATCAAGCAAAGATCAAAATGACTTTTGGACCCAGGAGGTCCCTTTCGAGGGTATCGAGGTTCGAAGATTACAAATCCCGGAGATCAAGCAACCAAAGCAAGTAGCCTGAGAAAATTCAAAACCAAAGACAAATGGATAGATCCCCAGCAGTGCGCCAATTTTGTTAGCAGGATAAATTCGTGGAGTGCGGACCTGAGACCAATCTCCCTAGATCCACGCGGATCTAGAACAAAAGCAGACAGAATACTACTCTCCCTAGATCTAGTTATTGAATGAACTAAGAGATAATGGTTATGGGCATACCTTATGAATGTTTTCCTTGTGTCTCTGTTGTTCCAATCTTTTTTTTTCTTCAATGCTCTTGTGCCGTCCTATCACAACAGTACAAACCAATGTGAGAGGTAAACAAATTAATGTATTCAATACCCTAGTCTATACATGTGATCAAGGAATCGTAATAAGATGGTATCATCATTATGGAAAGAGACATATTCATGTATTGAATTAAGCCAGAAAGAGAAATATACAACTGAGCCTTGATGGCATTAGATCTCCTTTCAATGGCTTCTAGTTGACACACACACACCCGCTCATGCATGAAAGAGTAATACATAAGATGACTTTGTTTTGTCCTTTCTTCTTGTAACCCAGTCCTCCCATCTGAGTCTTGCAGTTCTACAATCAATCTCTTACTAGATTTCTTCTAATATTTCTTGTTAACCCCTTTCTATGAGCAATCTCCTCAATATAGGAGAAGATAATTGGATTACTTGGATAGAGAAATATATAGGAGAAGATAACTTAGTTACTTGGATAGAGAATGATCCCAAGATATCTGGAAAGTCAGTATTTTGCCAACCATTCGAAAGCCAACTCATCCTTCTAGAAGATTATTTCGGGAAGAATCGAGAACTCATCCCTTTTCCTTCTTTAGAAACATGCCCGCACCCTGACTTTGAGTGCAGTACGAGAAGTTCGCAGTCAAGCTGAAGGCAGACTGCGGGAATTAAGGATTCTCGCAGGAGAGTATATATGCAGCCTGCAAACTATCTTTTAAACTATGCTTTCTAGAAACTGACAAGTGTAACCTTTCTCATGAAAGTGTTCTTAATAAAGAGTTTGATTATCTATTATCATGACACTATCATGACATCATCTCGATGACCAAAAATGTGGATAACACTCTAAAATAATCTCGTTGCTCATGAAGAAGAGGAGGACGAAGAGGTTGATCCTGAAATCCATTGCCTTGGAGACACCTCCCTATTTCCCCATTTGAATCAATATTCATATGAAGAGTCCCTCATGGACAGTCAAATAAATGAGCTCAATTAAGGGGAGAAGACTAATAAAAAAATATAACCTTAGGTCTAAGAAAATAGAAGGGAAGTCTAACATCCCTGAGAAACCTTCTAGAGAAGAGAAGCTTTCCAAAAACGCAGTGAAAATCAACAAGGAAAGGAAAGCGCAGAGTCCATCACCAATAACCAAAGGTCCTGTCCCAGAAGTGAGAGGATTTGTGAGCCCCCCCTCCTATTTCAAATTTGAACATGAAATTGAAAAGATTAGGATCCCTGTACCCCTTTCAGAGCTAGTCAAGCAAAAAGATTTTAAAAAATTCCTCTCTAAGTTGTTGCAGCCCAATCCATCTTGTCATTCCATAGACTGAATAAACCTCCAAGATGAAAATCTAATGATTATCTTAGGTCCTATGATAGAAGATAGATATGATTCATCCCCTCCCTTATATACATCTATGAACATACATGACAAGGTGTTGCATAATTGTTTGATGGACTCAGGGGCCTCTCATAATCTCATGCCCAAATATTTCATGGATGAACTTGGACTAGAAATAAAAAAATCTTATCATGATTTGTATTCTTTTGATTCTAGGAAAGTGTAGTGTCTTGGGGTCATTAAAGATCTGGTTGTGACCTTGTTTCAGTTGCCCATGAAAAGTGTGGTCATGGATATCATGGTAGCTGATGTTCCCCCCAAGTTCGACATGCTATTGTCAATATCTTGGATCAAGAGACTCGGAGGAACATTGCAGATGGACGTCATATATGCTACCATTCCTGTGTTCGGAGGGGAGCACAAAATATTGTATAGAGAGGCTCAATTGGCCTATATTATTAGTGATGAAGTTGACCCCACCAACCATCCTAATTTTTCACTTGATACTGATTTGGGATCCAGCTTATTGCAGCTCACTGATACCCCTGAACCCCCTCTTGAAATTAGAAAGAAGTCCCTTACTCTCTGTGAATATTCTCCCCCGATTACCTCTGTTTGGGAGATGTTCTTTGATGATGCCTCTTCCAGAGAAGGCGTTGGTGCTGGAGTGGTATTCGTTTCACATGTTTAAGAAATTATACCTCTGTCCTACAAGTTAGAATTTGAAGCTACAAATAATGTGGCAGAGTATAGAAGCTCTTGTTTTGGGTTTGATGGCTGCAAAAGACTTGGTAATAAAAGAGATATCAGTGTTTGGGGATGCTAAGTTAATTTTCCATCAGATCAGAAACATTTATAAGCACCCTCTGCTTAGGAGTTACAGAAATGAACTCTGGGATCTAATCGACAGTTTTTTCTTGGCTTTCAACATCTCATTTGTTCCAAGAGAAGAGAATGGTATGGCCGATTCTCTGGTTGTGTCAGCAAGTAATTTCAGAGTCCCTCTGCCACCTAAACTCAGGTATGATGTAGAAGTGAAATATAGACCCTCTATACTTGAAAATGTCAAACATTGGAAAGTGTTTGAGGATGATCTTGAAATCAAAAGGTTCTTGGAGACTGTTGATGAGTTTTCTACATTACACATTGATCAAGATCCTGATTTTGAAATAAATCCTCATGATGATGCTTTTCTGAACAAAATTGCTAATCATCATATTGTCTAGTTTCCTAGCAGTCATATCCCAAAGGGACTAGCTCATTTGGAAAGACTATTTGACATAAATGGTGTGGCAGTAAAGGGTAAAGGTTCAAATGAGGAAGATGATGCAGCTGAGTGCAATATTGGTATAGAGAAGAATCCTAAATTTGTCAAGTTGTCAAGAATTCTGTCATAAAATCAAAGGACCGAGTATGATGAGTTGTTAAGAGAATTCACTGACGTGTTTGCCTGGACCTATGAAGATCTCAAAACATATGACGCAATAGTCATCGAGCATAAGATCCCATTGAAAGAGGAGGCCAAACTGTTTAGGAAGAAATTATGACAAATAAAACCCATGCTGCTACCTATTATGGAAAGGGAGGTAAAGAAGCTGTTGAACGCCCAAATCATTGTCCCTTTGAGATATTCTGAATGGGTAACCAACCTGGTTGCAATGAGGAAGAAAAATGGAGAAATCAGACTTTGTGTCGATTTCATAAATTTGAACAGAAGCTCTAAGAAGGACAATTACCATTTGCCAAATATGGAACACATATTGCAGAGGGTAACAAGTGTATCCAAGATTTCCATGATTGATGGCTTTTCTGGCTATAATTAGATCTCTGTCCCGCCTGAAGATAGAGAAAAGACAACCTTCACCACTCCTTGGGGAACATTCATGTATGCCAAAATGCCCTTTGGATTGATGAACGTAGGAGCAACCTTCCAACGAGATATGGACATCACTTTTATTGGAGAAAGGGATAAATTTGTAGTCATCTATTTGGATGACATTACAATCTTCTTTAGATCTGATAAAGAACATTGTCAACATTTGAGAAGGGTCTTCTTGAAATGCAGAAGGTTTGGTCTCCCCCTAAATCCTAAGAAGTCTTTGTTTTCCATGCAAGAGGGAAAATTGTTGGGGCACATAGTATCGGCTGAGGGGGTCAGGATTGATTCAAGAAGTTTAGAAGCTATCCAAACCTTGTCACTTCCCCGATCCTGGAAGGAAGTTTAGTATTTCCCAGGCAAGATTAATTTTCTGAGAAGGTTTGTTCCAAATTTTGCTAAATTTGTGAAGCATATTACAACCATGCTCAAGAAGGGGAATGAAGTAAAATGGACTGTTGAGTCCAGAAATTACTTCAGTCAAATCAAGAAGGCCTTGAATGAGGCATCAATGCTTATCAGTACTAATTATTCCAAGGATTTTATGATTTTTTCCTTTGCTTCTTTTAACATAGTGGTAGTCGTTCTATTGCAGAAGAATGTCGAGGGGCTGGAGCAACCTATTTCCTTTTTCGACAATGCATTAAGAGATGCAGAGATCAAATATGACATCATAGAGAAGCAGGCCTATGCTTTGGTTAAAGCCCTCAAATCTTTCAGGATCTATGTCTTGCATTCAAAGGTCATTACATATGTTCCTTAAGCTTCTGTGAAGGACATTCTCATTCATCCTGACATAGACGGAAGAAGGAGCAAATGGATTGCCAAGATCCTTGAATTTGATTTGGAAATAAAGCCCACCAAACTAGTTAAAGGCCAAGGTTTAGCCAAGCTATTGGTTGAGTCTAATTTTAAAGTTCTGTGGGTTAACTTCATCGACACCCACTTAGAAAATAAACAAGCTGAGTTGTCTCATACAGGCCCACAAGTCAGCCCTCCATTGGCATAGTGCACCTGGTATAAAGAGATTATATTTTTTTGCAAGAGTCGAGACCTCCTGATGGAATGGGAAAAAGCAAGGCAAGAAATTTAAAGATCAAAGTAATCAGATATTTCCTTATTGACCAGGTCTTGTATTGGAAAGACCTTCTAGGATTTCTTATGAGATGTTTATACCCACAAGAATACCAAAACATTATGTTTGATTTTCATGACAGCCTTTGTGGTGGACATCACTTCTGGAGGACCACAACCTATAATATTCTTAGGGATAGGTATTTATGGCCTACTCTATTTACTGATGTCTTTGGAAAGATCAAGTCTTCTTTCAAGTGTCAGAAATTCTCTGGGAAGCAACAACTCAAGTCTTTTCCATTGAAGCCTGTGGTAGCTTCATGACCCTTTCAACAGTGGGGCCTATATTTTATTGGGGAAATTCATCCTGCTTCAAGTAAACAACATAGGTGGATCTTGACTTCCACTAATTATTTTACCAAATGTATAGAGGCTATCCCCACAAGGAGTGCTTCTCAAAAAGTAATCATTGGTTTTCTGGAGGATATTATAGCAAGGTTCATATGTCCAAAAAGAATTGTCACTGACAACGCTGCATCCTTCAAAGTCGAACCCTTGGCTAAGTTTTGTGAATAGTTTGGAATTTCACTGATTCACTCAACTCCATACTATCCCCAAGGGAATGGAATGGCAGAGCCCTCTCACAAGAGCCTTATAAAAATGATCAAAAGACTGCTAGAGGACAACAAGAAAGCTTGGGATTCAAAGCTCAAATTTTCTCTATGGGCCGATAGAGTGACAAAAAAGAGATCTCTTGGTGTCTCTCCCTTTCATATTGTGTACAGAGTTGAGGCCATATTTCCTTCTTAGCTCACCTTGCTAGTGGAAAAATTCTTCCAGGACTACCAAGGAGAACCCAATGACATGGTCAGAAGGATACTGCAGCTGGTAGAAGTGCAACATACTAGAGAGAAACTATTGAACAAAGCACATGAACATCAACAGAAGATCAAGTAGGCTTTTGACAGGAAAACAAGAAAAGAGGATTTCCAGCTGGGAGTTCTAGTACTCAAATGGGATGCACCCAAGCAGGACAAAGTCAATATTGACAAATTTGAAGCCCTGTGGATTGGGCCTTTCAAAATCTTTGAGGTATTTACAAATAACACTTATAGGTTGCAGGATTTGGAGGGATCTAAAGTTTTTGGTGGCCCTGTAAATGGGCATTTCTTAAAGAAATATTTTGTTTAGGATGTAACCACCATTCCATCACTGTATATACCACCCCTGTTTTATTTTGTTTTAGTTTTTCATTTTCAATAAGAGACTACTTAACCCAAAGGAAAGGCACTGGAACTCGTAGCTCGTAGGGAGCATTCCATTCCCTATCGAGCCAAATTTTATCACACAAACTTGTCAGAGTCTTGTGGTTTGGTAGTTTCTACTTAAGTCTGTAGTTTTGCCTTGATTTTCTCCTTTTTGCCAACCAAACCTTAAGTTTTTCCCCTTTCGGCTTGTAATTTGATATGTGTTTGTCCTTGATCATTTGATATGTGTTTTTCCCCTTTCGGCTTGTAATTTGATATGTGTTTGTCCTGAGAAGTCTTAGCCCCAAGCTTTTTTTTTCTATGGGTCAATCACTTCCGTCTCTACCTCTATCATTGATCCTTCTCTTTCCCAAGCCCTCAACCAATCGTCCAAGTAATTATTTATATAAGTTGCAACAGTGAGCACAAGTGCAACACTTAGATCGGTATGATATGGACTCAAATCAAGCGAGTGAACAATTTTAGTATGGTGAATGAATTTTCATTTCAAAGTTTAGAGATTGATAACAGATAATAGTCATGGAAATTGGGAGTTCAGAATGTCTTTGAAGTTATTTTTGAAAGATCCGAACCCCCAAAATCCAAAATCAACAGGAGCCATCCGATCCAGAAGGACGTGTGGCACCTGACCCGAGAAGTCACGATTTTGTGACTCAGAGATTTTAGCATGGAGCATGATGCAAGTTCACGAAGTACGAAATCATGAAGCACCTGAGAATTGGGTCCACGGTCACAACCCATAGTCATATGGAAACCGTGGATGTAAAGAAGGGCATGCGCCTATTGGGCATCTGACGACTAAGGTTATTTGGGGAGACTATCGCGATCGTAAAATTCAAGGCAAGTCCAACCTTTGATCTGGATGGGCCATTTCGCAAGTTCGAGCATCAGGATTTTTGGAATCAAATGGAGTGAAGACTCCCAAAATGAGAAATCCCAAAATTTAATATGGGATAAGCATGAGTTCATGGCCTAAGGTTGCATGGAGCGATGAAGAAGAGATTCATGAAAGGCCGAAAGTGCCAATATTGTTCACAAAAGAAGATCTGCATGGCCTTGAGGCACCGAGATTTACTCGGAGGAGTTGTGAGCACCACCTGAAGAATTCATGGGTGTCAGGACTCATCCTAATCCCGATGAAAGTAGTTAATGAAAATGGGAGAGGTGGTTGAAACCTCGTCTCACTCCATAAATGGAAAGCATGGAAGAGCTGGCCGTGGAGGTAGCCTGTTAGCCCAACTCTCCCCTATCAATAAATTCTCCTGCAAAGCCCATACTGATCTGAGATCACGTTTGACAGAAGAATGAAAGTGCATACTGATAGAAGAGATGCAGACGCAAATCTTTGATTTCAATATCCAGGTCACACTCCTGGTGGTGGCAAGTTGTTCTGAGTATAAACACTAGGTTTTGATAGTTTGTTAGGGTCGATGGTAGAGCTAAGCTCCCACATGTAAATTTTTAGTAAAGCCTCTGGTTCTCTGGTTATGTATGACATTTTGAGACTTCTTGTTTAATAACAGTAAGCCTTCTTCCTCATCTCTTTGCCTCTGATACTGAAAGCTCGGGCATGGATGATCTAGTCGAGTTGTTGTGACTGTGTTGCAATGTATGTTTGATTTCAGTGTTGTTGTAACATTTTCAGTTTCTTGAAGTTCTGAATCAAGAGGATATTGTCTTAAATTTTTTTTTCTCCTCAGGCTGCTGGAAGACTGGATGTCCATAGCCGTCCTTTACATTTTCTCCTCAAGTTCTGCCCCCAACTCACCCTTACTACAACTTACTGACTGAAGTTAGATTAAGACCTCATCTGCTTATGCATCTCAACCTAGTTTTCTGAGTTAAAACGATACTATCCTGAGTTTTCATCCATTAGACCCCCCCCTTAAATTTATTTAGTGTGACATAAAAAATGATGGGTACTGGGCTTACCTCTGCTACAATCTAGAGGTAACTTCTAGTGCTAACAAAAACCACAATCTCAAAAACGTTGATTTAGTGGAGAAGTTGGATGGAAACCGAGATCCAAAAGGATCAATCCTCCCCCCTTGGGAAGTAATGGTCCCCATTGCATTAAGTTCCCTCTAGATATGGGGAAATTTTGTTGAATCTGAACTTTGGTGAGCCACTTGCTTTGCTGAAGTAGTTTTCCTTATTGTACTTGGACCTTGGAAGGATGCCATGAACCTATTGGTGGAGGTGTTTGATCCATTCAACAAATTTTGATGCATGATTTTCCTTGTTCTAAGTGTGGGAGGAAACTTTCAGTGAAGATGAAACAAGAAGAGTTATATCAATGGGGGATAATGGATGGAACCCTAGGCATACTTGAAAAGTGCCATGGACAATATATCTATGTTGAACATAAGGAAGATTCTCATTCTATGGAAGGGATCATATATAGATTGGACCATTGGGTAAGGTAGAAGTAGGCACCAAGTCAATGGAATATCTTTGTTCTCCTTTATAATCTTTCGACCTGCTTCTGCTAGATACAAAGGTATTGGACTAAGGCTGTAGTGGTTGCAATGAACTTTTTTTCACCTTATGACTGGATTGTGAAGAGGGAAAATTTTGTGGTCTGAGAGATTACTTTGCAACACTATTTTTCCAACATAAATGAAGTTCCAATAGTCGGAGCTACCTTTGGTACCCTGCAGAGATAACCTCCCAGAGTGAAAATGACACTGCAGGGCCTAGACTCATAGATAGCATGATGTTTCCACATATATGGTTGTCCTAAAAGAAAATAAAAAACTTCAAGTGGGGAAACATCACAAAATACCTCATCCATGAAGGGATTGATGCAATACAACATGTGACACTACTGACTGATGTGAATGTCTCATATCCAACTCAACCATATGATGGTGTATGGTTGGGGGTGTGGCATCATTGGTAGCTTCAATCACTTGAAAACCTTGGTTAAGATAAGGTTCTTTTGAATCCCTCCATAAACAATGAAATGTAATGGGGTGCCCTTTTCCCACATCTGTGAGTGGAAGAGGCACTCCCCCTCCTCAGGATCCTTTAGTTCTTTTGGTTGTATTATTGTGGACACGATGGTAGTAGTGGGTTATGCATCGATTATATATTTCCATTTATTGTGCTATGAATCAGAGTCTGAGTAAGATTTTGATTCTTTTTCTTTGAGATAAACCACCAATGAATGTTTCAAGTGACATTCATTGATGTTGTGCCATGGGATTTTGTGGAACTCATGCCACTTCCTGGTGTATTTCTTAGACTTCCCATCACCCTTCTTATCCAGTTGCTTGTATTGATTTTATTTATATTGAATTTCCTTGATTTGTCCTTTGTTATGTTAGTTAGGGTTTCCCTTTCCATGTTTCTATTGTGGCATATTCACAAACTCAAACTCCCACTTACCCCACTTCTTGAATTTCTGCTCAATTTTGACTGCATATCAATAAGCATCTCCTAATGAGGCGATGTCCAAGAAATCCATCTCTGTTTGAATGTACCTATGTAGATGATTGTGATACTTCAAAACTAGGTGTCACTTAGAGTATTTAATACGTAGCTTTGAGCACAAGGTATGAAATATGTTAGTGTACTCTGGCACCCTCTAGTCTCTTTTCTAACGTAAAGTTGTCCATCTCATGTATTGGTCATTGTTGGTTACTCTCCTCTATTCTACTCTGAGCTTCTTATTGACCCAAGGTTCCTGTTTTTTGGGTTTCCAATAGCCTCTAAAACTATCAGCCCTCCTGGTAAACCAGAAGGAAACACAACGCACAGATGCGTTGCACAGTCTCACCCGAGATAGATTTAATGGGTGGATGTAAGACTTAGGTGTTTACAACCCAGGATTGAATATGAGATATGAGATCCATATTTAGAGCCATTTACTATAACTTGTGATTGTAACCTACTTTTATTCAAGACTGTGCATTACCTTCAACAACTTATTTCCTTAATAGTGCAACCATATTTCATAGCAATATAATAACCCATTCATCCATTAAGCACAATATTTAACTATTGAAAAGAGGATAAAGATATGCATGCATTCATCACATTACAGAGATATTACCATGGTTCACCCCCTGCTGGGATACGTCCACAAAGATTTGGCTCTCGTCTCTTTTAGTATGGTAGTTCTGCATCTACAACGCCATGTGCTTACAATTCTCCTCATATGGGTAAGATCTATATGAGCCGAACTAGACCGCACTAGGCTCCTCAACCTGCGATCTAATCCTCAAGATATACCTTCTCTCCTCTCCTCTAGCTCAACAGCTTACAAAATAGTTCATACAAAAACATTACATATCACATCAACTCATACATATCTACAATAATGCAAAGCCAACTACTAACTAAATAAGAAAAACTACAAAATCCCTCAAAAATACAGAACTCCTCCACAATACCTCAGTATCGGTATTTATACATCTTTGTCTCTTCAGCCATTACAATTCATTAACAAAACCCTAACCCTACCAAAGTTAGGTGTTCCTCCCATCTGCGCATGTTGTTCCTCCATCCAGCTGTCGCTTTCCTTGTGCACGCTTTCTTGCATGCACGCATGCTGCGTTTGCTTCTAGTTATTGCTTCACTTTTTGCATGCTTTATTTCCCCATGATCATCCTTATTTCCACTTCATACTGCTTCCAACAGGCCCCCAACACTGACATGTGGCTCACCCCAAGCCACCTAATCCTTTTGAGCTTTGTCGATCTCCTTGGTGATCATCTCAAACTTTTCCTTGAGCTTTGTTGCTTGTGTTAGCGCTTGCATGGTATTCTCCTTGATTATGTCCACTACCTAGACTGCCACTTCGTCGCTGATCAATCCTGCACATTTTTCCTGGGTCTTCGCTATCTATATCTTAGCTTCCTCTGCCTGTGCCAGTACTTCTGCTACCTGCTCCTGTAATGGATCCATTTGAGCCTGACGCTCCGTTTTCTTCATTTGCACAGTGATGAGTTCTGCCTGCAGCTTCTTCATCTCCTGCATCCCTTTGACTTGTTCTAGGATTGGTATTGTCTTTTTCTTCTGCTTGAGCTCTTGGATCACTACATTGATCCTTTCATCTTCCTTGTCCCACCGTTGGACTTGCGGATCCTCCTCCAACTTGGTCCAAAGATGTGCTTCTTTGTCGAACAAGTCAGCGATTGTGTTGACCTGTTGCTCTATCTCTAACAGTTGTGTTGTTTCTTCCTGCTTCCTTTTCTCCTTGATTTCTGGTGGCATGGTTGGTATGATCTTCTCTCAGAGATTCTCAATCTCCTTTTGGTATTTCTCTATTTCCTACACAATCTTATCAATCTTTTCCTCTACTGCAAGTTCAATCCCCTGTGCAGTGTTTGGAAGCTTCTCAAAAATTCCTCCTGCTCTTCATTCCAGTTCGTTATTACATTCTCTTTCCTCCTGAGTTTCGAACTTGGCCTGCTCACAGACTTTTTCCAACGCCTCTCACTTCTCTGTTTCTCGCTGTAATTTGACTAAGTCTTTGTGTGCATGAGACTGTACCTCGTGGTCAACGCTAACCTGCAACTTGTGTAGTGCCTTGGATGTCATCCGTGTCAAGACCCATTGGATGTGGCTTAAATCCTTCAAGGGTGTCTACCCCACAACTTCGTCCATGCACAACATACTAGGTGTGACGTAGAACGTTGCGCTTGCATGTGGTAAGGAGTGGACTGGATCTCGTTCTTCTACCTCCACTCTTTCCTCGGTATGTGGTGTTAATTGTTCTATGCTCTTGTTGTTGCTTGCTATCTGTACCTCCTCGAATTTCTTAAGGAGCTGCCCCATTTCTACCAACTCTTTTTGAAGTTTGTCCCTGTGATGCACTGCATGGTCGAAGTCCTCAGATAGGCAATATTGGACCATTCAGGGTATCATATCCTCCTCCTCATCTATAATTGTATATTCTGGAGGTGATATTTATGCCTTCATTTTCTTGTGCAATCCTCCAGTCTGCATTGTTGTTCTCTTGCTTCCCCCGTTTCCTGGGAATTGGGACTTGTTGCGGTCTCTTGCTGGGCCTCAACCTGCTTTTTCTTCTCTTTGTCCAGTTGTGTATTCCCCTTTTCCCCCTTCTAGGTTCCCATTTTCTTTGGCCCTTTGTCTACCCGTGTTGGCTTTCCTTGGCCCATTCTTGGTTTCTTGGGCACTTGGATTTCTGGAGGTTGTGTTTCTCCCTGCTTTGCCTCTTCCTCTGCTGTTCTTTCTGACACTTCTTGGGTAATGGCTGGAATCCTCCATTCCTCGGGCCATTCACTAATTACCATGTCAATATCACCCTCTGTGATGAAGTAGTGCATATGTAGCCACTTTTTAGCTAGATCATTATTTGCGTGTATCCACATTGTTTGTCGTGTTGCTTGGAATTTGGCGATGTCCACATATCGTGCGACAACTTCTGGTGTAATTCTCCATGTTTTGGAGATGGCTTCCCGTAGGTTGTGTAGGTATCCCTAAAAAATGGATTCGTTCACCTTCTTGTTCCTCGAGTCTAGATTAGTTCCAAGCAACAAGTACCTCGCTCCTTGTGGCTTTGGTTTGGTACAAAAAACTACATACCTTGGCTCTTTCCATCCCATGAAGTCTATTAAGGTAATCAACCATGAGTAGTGGAACAAGGTAATCAACCATGAGTAGTGCAATTATGGTGCATTAATCCCATTATGGTTGATTAATCCCATAATATTGTAGTCCTCTAGGAACAAGTTCAATAAGTATGGTGCCTAGCTCATTGAGGTGCCTTCTGCGCACTGGGCTGCAACTACAACAACTCCAACTGGGACTTCCTCCTTGCGGAATTTTTTTAGTAGCTTGAAGGATAATATTTTCACGCCGAATTGTGTGGCTGCGTTGTTGATTCATTTGATGATGATCCCTCTTGTCCCCCTGGCGGTGCCATACTTCCTCTTCATTTCTTCGGCTCGTGATTTCTCCTTGGTTTTTTCATCCAAAAACAACGCGCGATCCATACCCCGGATTGGTAATCCTGTTATTTGCGCAATAAGCTCAACGGTTATGGGGACGGGCTTGTCCAAACGTATGTCCCCTCCATGTGTGAATGATAACAACTATTTGACACATGCTATTGCTTATTGGCCTCTAACAAAATGTGGTAGGTCCAACAGACCTATAATTCATGTTTTCTCCAGCCCAGTTGCCCACTAGTATGGATGGTTGATTGGTTATCCAACTCGATTTGTACCCATGGTCTATATAAAGACCCTCTGCACAAGTTTTGGGAACTTGGATTTGTATGCTACATCGTGGTATGAATATTTGAGCTTCCCAACATGGCCTAACAACTCTGGTCCTACCTGAACCCTAGCTAGTATGCATGCTAGAACAATTTCTATTGCAGGTTTCTTGCGAGGTAACCTTGGTATCTGTATTTTGTCTTTCTGCTGCAGTGGTGGCTGGATCAAAGTTCTAGCAGCTTTCGGTTTCTCCTCTGTAACTCATTTCGGCCAAGCCGAGACATCTTCACCTGTCTCCCCTGTTGGGTGTTCTGAGATGGTCGTTTGAGACTCATCTGGCTCTTCGATGTCGTTCCCTTAACTTCCGGGGTTGTTTTGGTGCTCTCTGGTTGCACCTCCTTTAGGGTTTCTGCTTCCTAGCTCTGAGGCTCCTGCACCACTGCTGGTGTATCTACCTTCATGTCCTCTGCTTCTGGCTGTTGAGTTTCTTCTAGTATCGGTGTGGGATTCATCGGTATCGTCTATGGGGATGGGATTTCGTCAACGTTGACGATATCTGACTATTGTTGTTCATCCTCTTCCAACGATCCTTGTGACCTAGTTTGAACCCTGGTTGGTATGGAACTATGGCTTGCTTTTACTGGCCTTGGTGGTGCCATAGCGGTGATTGTTGAACGTTTTCCAGGTTTGAATAAATTCTGTGATATCTGTAGCCTCGCTCTGTGCGTTCTAGCTGCTAATTCTATCTATCTATTCTCGTTTCACGAATAAACTACTTTCTCCCGTGATCATGTGTTGTATCAACTTCCCATGAGGCTTGTCGAGGACGCTTCCTCCATTATGGGATTAATGCACCATAATTGTGGGTTCAATATATCTCCGACGGTTTCTTACTTTCCAATACTTCTGCTTTGCTGACTCCAGTTGGCGGGATTAATGTGGTGTTCCATTGGTCCTTTCCGTTGTTCAATTCCTCTTAGTGATTTTTTTTCGTACTGCTTTTGTTGACTTTCCTTTTCTCGCTTGTTTCCCTTTTGATGTGACCGTTATCCTTTACCAAATTTTTGTTTCTAAACTCATGTGGCCTTTCTACCTCTGGCGCACTGCGACCACTTTGGTTTTGTTTCCTTTTTTTTAGTTTTTTAACTACGCAGTGGATGGTCAACTGTCCTTGTACAACTTTAGTCATCTCCCGTTGATCATTTCTATGAGTTTTGCTCCTGCTAAATCTCTTAACTATACATCTCCTCCATCTGTGAGATATTTTACCTCATATGGTCCTAACCAATGAATTCTGAGCTTTCTCGGGTGCTAAAACGATTTGCTTTCATACATCAATACTAGATCTCCTTCCTTGAATGTTTTCTTCTTGATGTATCTATCGTGCCAAACCTTGTCTCTGGCCTTCTAAACTTGTTGGTGGAATCTGCTAATATTTCATCTTCCTCCATGGTTAGTAACTGGATTAGTCTCTCTTATACTGCGCCTTTTTCTGTAATTTGTGTCATGGCTGCTACACACAAGATTGGTACTTAGAATTCTAATGGCACCACTGCTTCTTGGCCATAAACCAGTTTAAATGGTGTGTGCCTTGTCAATGTTTTGCATGTAGTCCTGTATGCCCATAATACTACTAGTACTTTGAGGTCCCAGTCATCTTTGTTGGCGTTACAGATCTTTGTCAGCGCGTTCTCCATAATTTTGTTGAAGGCTTCCACTGTGCCATTTTCATGTGGATGATACGGTGTGCTCTTCTGATAATGGACTTCAAACTCTTCATTGATCATGTAGATGGTGATGTTTATGAAGTGCGTGCCTTAGTCACTCATCAAAACTCTTGGGCACCCAAATATGGTGATTACGTGTTTAAACAAAAAGTACGTTGTTGTTTCTGCACTGCAATCTTTTACTCGTGCGACTTCCGCCCATCTTGTTAAATATTCCGCCATGGTGATAATGTACCGAGCCCCTGTTCTTTTTATGGGTGGGTTGATTTCTCCCACAAAGTCTATTTCCCACTTTTCAAATTCCTTTAATGTTACTTATGGCCGTAATGGAATCTCATCCCTTCTGTTGGGTTTGCCTACCCTTTGACAGGCATCGTATCGATGAAAATACTCCTTCGAGTCTCTGTGAATCATTCGCCACCATAGTCTTGTATGCAATACCTTCTGCACCCTAGCTTTACCTGCATAATGCCCTCCTACTATTCCCTCATGGGATTTTGCTAAGACTCTTGGTCTTTTGTGTTCTAACACGTATCTTGGAAAGATGCTATCTGCACCCATCTTATATAAATGTCCTGCAATTAGTTGAAAGTCGGTCGTGCAGACTACCATGATTTTATTCTTTGTGGTGCTATATTCTTGCTGTGTAGTACCTGTACTCAAGTACTGAATGATGTTTGTGAAGTATTCATCGACAATCTGTACTGAGAATAGATGTGCATCTGGAAAGTTGTCTTCAAGATTCATAGGTTCTTCTCCATTTGTGACCCTTGATAGGTGGTCAGGTCCTACGTTCAATTTTCCTGGCTTCATTATTGCTTCAAATTCAAATTCTTGGAATAGTAGTAACCAGTGACCGATTCTCCCCCCCAACACTGGATTTTTGACTAGGTATTTCAGGGTTGAGTGATCTGTGAACATCTTAAAGTGTTTTCCCAATAAGTAATGCCTGAAATTTTGCAGTGCATAGACCATGGCTAGGCTTTCTATTTTTGTAGTTTTATAGTTTTGTTATGAGTCTAATAGATTTCTTATTGCAAATGCTATCAGATGTTCCAAGTCTCCCACTCCTGGCTATGCCAAGATAGCTCCAAGTGCTATGGCTGATGCATCTACATGCATGTGGAATGTCTTCTCCCAGTCTGGATATACTAATATCAGCGTAGTAACCATCTTGTTCTTCAAGGTATCCAGACCGTGTTGACACTCGTCGTTCCATTGAAACTTTGTATCCTTCCTTAGCATCTTTTCCATCGGTGTTGTGATTTGCACATATCCTTTGATGAATTTCCTATAGTATCCTGTGTGTCATAACGTCGCTCTTAGCTGACATGTAATGATCCCAAGCCATTATGCAAGGATCATCACTGTTTTGGTGTCTTTTTAAAACTTTTTCTGAGTGAGGTATTTCGTCAAACACTTTGCTG
>SNQJ01S0041709.1:51285-81168 GCA_010110895.2 Picea sitchensis
TTTTTTTTAATGTGTTTTTGTCTTCATTAGAAAATATATATTTCTTAAGATTTTCTCTTTTCTCTTTATTTATTTTTTAATGTAAATTTAAGAAAAAAAAAGAAGAGGTTAGAAAATAAATTTTCAAGTGACCATTTAGGATCTAATTTTGGGTTTTTTTTATTTGTGTAGGGATTTGTTGTCAATGCCATAGTTTGAATTAGGTTGTAATTAGATGTAATTTTAGCGTTTAGAAAAAACATTTTTCTTTAGGTAGCATCATGTTTTTATTTAGGTGTCGATTTTAAGGTTTTTCTAAGCAACTATTTTATGTTTTAAGGCCATCCTTGAAAATAGTTGTAATTTTAACTCAGATAGAAAAATTGGTGCTATCGGTAGCACCACATTTTGATTTGGGGGTTGAGTTTAGAGTTTTTTTGAGCAACCATTTTATCCTTTAAGCCCATGCTTGAAAAAAGTTGTAATTTTAACCCAGTTACAAAAAATGGTGGTACTGGTAGCACCAATTTTTGATTTGGGGGTTGATTTTAAAGTTTGTTTGAGAAACCATTTGATCCTTTAAGCTTATGCTTGAACAAAGTTGTAATTTTAACCCGGTTGCAAAAAATGGTGCTACCGGTAGCACCACTTTTTAATTTGGGGGTTGATTTTCATGTTTTTTATGCAAAAATATGGGTTTTAAGGGCTAGAGTTTTCGTTTTGAGGTCACAGTTCTCATTAAGTTGGTAACTATGTTAGTGTCATTGATCTGAACATTAGTATTGCCCTGCGCCTTGAACTTGTATGTTTGTAACACTCGTTCCTCCATTGTAACGTAACATTCTTTTATTCTTTTTTCCAAAATCATTGAAAAAGAAAAAAAAATAAAATATACCCCAAAAAGAGGAAGGGAAAAGTATTTTTGTTATTGGCAGCACAATAAGTCGCCCTTGGATAAAGCACATATTTCCATTTGTTCGTCAAGATCGAGGATTTAATACGACCTTAGGAAGCCGTTCTCGCTACATAGAGTTGTGTCCTCCTCCATTTGGTTATTCTTCCAAACATATGGAGAGTTTTCATTGCCTCCTGCCTCGTAAGCTTATGTTAATGCTATGCTGCCTGAGTCTCATCATTTATCATGCTGTTGTCCAAGGGAAGTTTTTACCAAGCCTGAGTCAACCCCTCTATAGTTTGTCTCTTGCCCTCATACTCGGCCATCCTGAATGTCCAATCAAGTCTTTGTTTGAAATCAATGAAGCCTTCAATCTGATCATCAAGATTCTCCAGTCCATGACCGACGAGTCGTTGAAGACCTCTGGGTAGTGAAGTTGTACACTCATATTACACTCCTACCCGAGTTTTGAAGATTTTGAAGTTGTTGATCGAGCTCTGAAGACCTCATCTCCAGCCATCAGGCCTTATCAACTTCTAAGAAGATGGATACTCTACATGTATATCTTTTTGATTTCCAGATGTAGCTCCGCTGTGTATTGTTCACGGCTACACTTTATATAGTTATATGACATGGATCTACAGTGTATTTGATTGGTAGCCATGGGTTTATTCTACACCGAGCATGGGTATGCCCACCTCGGTGAGACAATTGTTATTTTTGCAGAGGGCACCTCACAATTTCTGGTCCCTGGGCTCACTTGTTCGGCACATCAGTAAATATTGGTGATGTATTTCGTCCATCAGATTCTCTTCTGACCTCACACATTAGGGGGCATCTGTTATAACCCTAATTTGCACCAGACATTCTTACCTGGCATCAGGCCATCTCAGATTCCTTCTTTTCCAAAGCACTGCTGAACAACTCTTTTTAAAAACACTTTTTATAAAGGCCCACACGCCCTGATCTATTACTGCACATGTGTACACGCTCGCTGACCCAAAACAGCCTGCGTGTACCTACAAAAGCATGAAAAAAGGAAAGTTGCCGATGGAACACACAACTTTGGGTGAGTTAACTAAACCTTATGGCCATGCATGGCTGAGGGTTCATCCAAATACCTAGCTTCTTCTAGCCTATAAAATAAGGGTTAGGGGTCCCATTTGGAGGGGGAGAATCATAGTAAAGAAACTATACCCGATTGCACATTCTCTTTGTCCCAACCTTTAGCCTTCGTTGTGCAAAGAGAAATATAGAGCAAAGAAGTTGGAGGACATTTGAAGAGGAGCCTAGGACCAGGTTTCATGGAGCAGTGGACGACTTCACCATTGTAAGTTGATTTGTTGAAGTTAATAATAAAGATATATTTTTCTCGTCCCACCATATGAGGTTTTCATGGTTTATTGCACATATGTTGATTAAATCTCTAACCCGTTAATCTATATATCAAATGCATGTGGATTTCTTTGTTTGTCTTGTGTGAATGCAGGTTAGCCTTGGGAGGAGAGCTACAGTCAAAGAGCGATCAAGCGTAAAGAAGGATCAACATCAAATGCCCGAAATAAGGTATGCTCACTTGATATTCTAAACTACGTATTTTCTTAAGAATAATGGGGATTAGGTCCGGGATGACGGTAGAAAGTAGGAATCTTTAGGTATTTTCTGCATGCATGATAGAACCCTAAGTGCTAGTTCGTAGAGGGATTTCCCACTCACAACAACTTCTATTTGATATTTTTCTATTCTATAGCGAACCTTATGCGCAACAACTGCTTACATTGGTACCAATCTGTGATTGTCTCCTTGTGTAAGCCCCACCATCTTGTGGGTGTGGCCTTAAGTGCTAATTCAAGTTCTAACAGTCTCTGGTTCTATACCATTGCATCTTCGTATTACGTCAAGAATGTTTCCAAATCGTTTAGTCTGTGGAAACTGGGTGGTTCCATGATTTTTGTGCCTACCCATCTTACTGCGCGGTCTATTCTTGCACATCTTCGCGTGGATACTTCATGTAGCCTATGTTGCCAGTTCTCTAACCCAGTGTCTGAGTCTATTGCATATGAAGTAATTCTCCACCAACTGAGTACCCCATATGCAGTTGGGTTTATGTAATCTTCATCGCGCGCAATTGTTCTGTACAACTGGCCGATTTCCTCTAAGTCTAGGCAAGTAGGTTATACAAACCTCTCCCCTTCTGATGGGTCTAATGGTGTGATGAACCTATATTCTCTGGAATCAAATGTCATTTTCATGGTTTTCAAATTGATTATGGCCTGGTTGTCAAACGTCCAATCTAGACCAAGCAATGTTGGGTAAGGTTTTATTCCATCCACTATTTCAATGACTTCAAAGTCTGCTTTAGTGCGTACTCCATCAAGATATACTATCACTCCTTTCAGTCTACCGATTGGTAGGACTCTATGTTGGTTTGCTAGTTTCAATTGAACATGTGAGTATCCTAATGTTGGCTCTCCCATGCATTACCATGTCTTCTTTGGTAATACATTCACTTCCGATCCTAGATCCAATATTATGTCTCCCATATTGAAATCCCCAATGTTAGAATTCAGTCTAAATTCCCTACTTGTTCTTCTTCTTGTGTGTAGGTGATTAACTGTTTTTGGTTCTAGATTTTCTTCCATCTCGCTGCTACATTTTTCTAGTATGTTTTACAATATTTTCACAGATGAGGGATTAGTTAAAACCTTTACACATGATTTCAAAAAGCCTTTGATTGTACTTACTTGTCCCATGGGTTGCATCGTGTTGGTATTAACCAATGATGGAGGTATCTCGTATTCTAGTGCTTCCTTGTCTTGTTGCGCAGTTGAAGTCAATGACATGTCCTCCTTCTGAAATTCTTGTCTAGCTTTCTTGAATATCTCCTTCTCCTTATGTGCATCGAACTGATTTTTTGGTTCGGTGTTCTTCTTCACCCACTGATTTTGTTATGGTTCCTGTCAAGCTGCGTCAGTGCCTATTTTAGCTCCTCCATGAGTGACTATGTTGATGTTTCGTCCTTCATCCCTTGCTTCGGTTGAGATCCACTGAACATTCTGGTTGTTTTGATTCCTCTTTTCATGAATCTTTACTAGTAAGTTCAGACATTCCTTTGTATCATGGTCCGATGCACGACAATACATACAAGTTGTTGGTGGTAGTGGACATTCCCATGCATAATGTCCTGGCTCTTGACAGTTGTGACATGTGACTGGTTCTCCACCTCGTGTGAAACCTCCTCTGGCTCGTCCTCCTCCTCTGTATCCTTCTCGATCACCTCTTGACGCCTTATATTGTGGCACCTGATTATACTGCGCAACATTGTACTGAGGCTGTGTCGGGTTGTACTACGGCCGTGTGTTATTGTACGGTTGCTGCGCAATATTATACTGCTACTGCGTAGTGTTTTATGGAGTTGGGACTAGATTGAACTGTGGAATTGCTTGCCCAGTCATCATCTCTGCCTGTACTCTATATGCATCTGATGTCCTTTCTCACATCAGCTCCATAGTTATGCAATCTTTATCGTCGTGGCCCACTGAGTTACAAAAGGTGCAATATGAACTCTTTGGGATTGTCTAGTATTTTTGCATCATCATGCAGTGATAAGGTCTGTGATTTAGATTTTTGAATAATTTGCACCATAGTCCTCCCGGTGGTAATGGATTTGGCATACTTGCTGCCATATATTGCATGAACATTGGGCATTCTTTCTTGTGGTGTCCTTCCGTCCTGCATGTGGTACACCAAACGACTTCTCGTTTGTCCTTGTTCTTATTCTGGTTCAGCTGAAATGTTAGATTCTTCAAATCCTCCTTCAATTCCTCGATCGTTGGGTCTGTCTGTTGGTACTGGTTCTCTTCGAGTTGCAAGGCTGCCTGTAGAGCCTCTGCCTATGCCTGCAATTTCTATTGTCGTAAAGGGTATTTTAAGTGCGGGAGTAGTGAGTTGACAAATAGGTGTCGATGCTTCATATCGGTCATGAGGTATTTTAACTTTACCTTTAGTCACTTGAATATCTGATCGATCTCCCATACAGACTCTCCTGGTTTGTGTCTTATTTCGATCATCTCATTCATGTACTGATCCTCTGAGCTCATCTTCTGGAACTCATTTATTAATAACTTCTTAATGTCGTCCAATGTCCTTGTCATCCCTGGGGTATTGTTTTTTTCTAGACTCATGTACCAGTCTAGTGCGTGCTCTCTTAGTGTAATACCTAGTTGCGCGATTTTGGTATCTTCATCAGTGATCTATTTTTCTTCCTAGATCTTTGTACAAATGAACAAGTGATTTTCAGGGTCTTCTGCTACTTCTCCTTGAAATTATGGTAATCTGATGGTGGGATCGTGTCCTGCCATTCTGAATACTGAACTACTACCTCCTTCACGTGGTGTAGATAATTGAATACTACTACCTGGACTGACTCCTCCAATTGTTGCTCCTTGTGTAGATGTACTTCCTGCTGTCGGACTTCCTTCGAACTTTGGTTGTCTAAATGGTGGTGTTCTCTTTGGTGTATTAATCACACATGGGTTTATGGATTCCACACTGACATTAATATGGATAGGATGGCTTCCTTCTCCTCCCACTCTTGGACCTATCATCTTCCTTTCATATGTTGCGTGCAGGGTTTCCTCAATCTGCTCCACAACTCGAAGATCCTCTACCTCTTACTCGTCACTTTCCAAGCCGTTCCTCACATCTATAGCTCTCTTCTTGGTATTCACCTTGTATTGGTAGGGTACTCCTCTACGCGTCCTTCCCATTGACTCCAAGATTCACTTGATCTGGTCATCGTTCATCATGATTGGGTCCAAGGGTTCCTCCTCTTTCCCTTATCCTTACCTCCTTCCATTCCTCCTCTCTCTGTCAGTGCTTCCCCCCTTCCCCCATGCACGTAGGGAAGTTTAGCTGTCTGATTCCATTGTCATTACACCTTTATTATATAGCAGTATCTTAATAGAAGTATACAGTGATCGAATGTACCTTCCTCGAGGTCTGCGTAGAAATTCATGCTCTGCTGCACTGTATGACTTTGCTGTGTCAACTGCAAACTCTGTTATGAATCCTTCCGCAATACTGTCAAGCCAAAAGTCTACTACGCATGTGAAATTTTTGTTCCTATATTGAGGTCCACTCTAGTTGTCGAACCCGGTTCATTGCGTGGTTATCCTTCAACCTTAGTATCCACTCCTGCAATAGATGTGGAAAGTCACAGAAATAGACTTCGTGCAAATTAGTAAAAATGTGTTTGTCCAGATATTTGTGGGGTGTTATTATAGGGTTTCTATTTTCTTTCTGTGCAATCTCTAGTTCTTTGGTTCTCAACCAGCTTTCGATTTCTTCTTTCGTAGGGTTCCACGGTCTCAACATTCCCTTCTAATGGCTCATTTCTCTCTTATTTTCTTTGCTCATTTTACACTCAACCTATCTTAGCTAATCAATCCGCCTCTGTTCCTACCAACGACAATGAAACTATTTGTTGGTTACTCTCCTCTATTCTACTCTGAGATATTATTGACCCAGGGTTCATGTCTTTCAGGTTTCCAACAAAGCCTCTAAAACTATCGTCCCTCCTAGTAAACCAGAAGGCAACACGTACAATGCACTGATGCGCTGCACAGTCTCACCCGAGATAATTTTAATGGGTGGCTGTAAGACTCAGGCATTTACAACCTAGGATTGAGTATGAGATATGAGATCTGTATTTAGAGACAGTTACTATAACTTGTGATTGTAACCTACTGTTATTCGCGACTGTGCATTGCCTTCAACAACTTATTTCCTTAATAGCGCAGCCATATTTCATAGCAATATAATAACCCATTCATTCATTAAGAACAATATTTAACTACTGAAAAGATGGTAAATATATGCATGCAATCATCACATTACACAAATATTACTGTGGTTCACCCCCTCTTGGGCTACGTCCACAAATATTTGGATCTCGTTTCTTTTATTATGGTAGTTCTGCATCTACATCACCACGTGCTTACTTTTCTCCTCAGATGGGAAAGATCTATATGAGGTGAAATAGACCGCAGCAGACTCCTCATCCTGCGATCTAATTCTCAAGATATACCTTCTCTCCTCTCCTCTAGCTCAACAACTTACAAAATAATTCATACAAAAACATTACATATCGCATCAAATCATACATATCTACGATAATGCAAAGCCAACTACTAACTAAATCAGAATAACTACAAAATCCCTCAAAAATACAGAACTCCTCTACAATACCTTAGTATCAATATTTATACATCTGTGTCAACCATTACAATTCGTTACCAAAACCCTAACCCTACCGACGTTAGGTCTTCCTCCCATGTGCGCGTGATGTTCCTACATCCAGCTGTCGCTTTCCTTATGCATGATTTCTTGCATGCGTTCATGGTGCGTTTCCTTCTAGCTGTTGCTTCACTTTCTTCATTCTTTCTTTCCCCACGATCATCTTTCTTTCTACTTCGGCCTACTACCAACAACGATCATAGTTTCCAAGATGGTAGAAATCCTCCTTGAGGGAATCTACAAAGGATTCTCAAGTGGGTTATCTCCCAAATTGTGTAGATTCATTTGTGGTGTACCTCTCCCAATAACCTTCCCACCAAGATATGACACATGGAATGTATTTGAGGAGCGTGAAGGGGATATTTTCACTCTCGATTTTTTTTTGGATAGAGTATTAACCTTCTAGTAGATTCAACCATTTTTCTATAACATCTGCATCTATATGGAATTCAAATAAGGGGATATAAAAATTGACTTGTACCTTGATGGGGGCCGCACCTCTAAAATGAATGCTTGTCTAATTTTCTTTGGTATCCATTGGTAGTTGTCAAAAAATATGAGCGAATTTTTCCACCATCTCGTTCCTCTGTCGCACAAGCGCTTCCTCAAGAAATGTCTTGAAATGATCTTCTGCTCCATCATATCTCTTTTATTCTAACATCAGAGGTTGCTTTGGCTGGTGATAATGGTTGTTTATGCAGGAGCATCCTTTCCACCTCAGCAACATGCCAGCATTCCATCACATCAAAGTGCATTCAAGAAGGGAGAGAGGCGTCGACCCTCTCATTTTTCCCTTGAATTTAAAAATTCAATGTAATTAAAAGCAATTAAATGTTGTAAGGATGAGTATATTTGAGTTGATGCCTTTGTATAGGCTGTAGTTAAGGTCACCTTTAATGGCTAGCTGTAATTTGATCTAGATCCGATTTAGACTAGATGTTTATTCAATGTAATCTGCCTCAGTAGATATGCGTTTTGATGGTGATTAGACACCACTAGAGTAGTTGGAGGGAAAGGCTCGATGGGCCCCTCTTGTGCAAAGCATTGTAACATATGCCCAGTAGAGGCTTCTGAAAGTTGATAAAAAAAACATTGTAAGCCAAGGAGAGAAGAGGCGGGACTCTGTTGCAGTCCGATCTTTTGTACACATTGTAATTGACATTCTGATATTAATACAAAAGAACAAATTTCACTGTCTATGAAATCTTGTGTGGTGAATGATTGTTTTATGTTTTCAATGTGTCTTCATTTATGTTGTAGATGTGTATGATAGGTTTCCATCTACACGGATAAGATAGAATTCCCTATCTTTGAGTTTGTTGAGTTGTTCTAGGTTTTTTAGGCTAAGTGCAAGGAGTGCACGACAAAGTGTTGAGAAATCTGTGAGCCAACACAAGGAGTGTGCATATGAATTTCAAATCAAATTCAGAGGAGAATGTGCCAGGAGGGAACACCAGGATAATTACAGACTCAGGGAGGAACCTTAAGGTTACTGAACACCTTGAAGGAGAAATTGTGCAGAGAAGGCACATAAGACAAAGTTTTTGAACACTCTATAGAACTATGCTAGGAGGGCATTGAGCAGGTGCAAGTGTGCACAAGTGAACTCTGTTTCAAGTTCAAAGGGAGAAAGGAGTGTCAAGGAGAAGACACCCACATAGTTACTGAACACTCTGGTAGACATTCAGGAGAGATACTTCAGAGTTCCTGAACACTCTGAAGGAAGGGCTCAACAAGGAGTGCTCTGAGAAAGTGCAATGAGTGAACAAAGCCAACACCTTTTTGAAGTGTTGGAGGAATTGAGGAACACCATAGTTTCTTAAAACTCTAGAGGAGAATCTCTGTAAGTGTGCATTGAGACGAAGGTGCCAGGAGGGCACAATACTTCCTTTGAAGGAGAAAATAAGGGTCGAGACCCTTAAATATTTGAGCCAATTCAAAAGCTCAGGGGGATAGTGCCTTTGCACACAAAATATCATCAGAGAAGAGAAAAAGACCGATGCCTTCGAGGTACGAGCCATAGACAAGCTCAAGAGAGTCAATGCAAGGAGTGCGTAGGAGCAATATGATTCAATATCAAAAGATTAGGAGGAAAAATAAGTTGATACCAATCATTCAGGATCGCAATAGAAGGATCAAAGGTCACAGCTTTTGGATACTCTAAAATTATTCCAATTCAGGAGAACGCAAAATCTCAGGAGGGAGGAGTTGTGACAACCATCAAATCAACAGTGGGGAGAGATCTGTACTGTTAGATATACATCCAGACAGAAAGAGTCATGCAGAGGAGGAGAACAGATCCCATTCATCAGATCTGGGCATGTGGATCGACGACGGTCTGATATAGGTGTTAGCATGAGCTTTAACGACTTTTAAAGTACATAGGAGAGCGAGATAGCCAAATTCCCAAAGTTCCAAAGTGAATCGGAACCGTCCATCGTACAAAGGGATAGGTGGTGAAAGATCAAAAGGTCTAGGAGATAAAGCTCCAGGAGATCTGTGTGGAGTAGAAGAAAAATTGCTAAGTCGCAAAGGCTGAAGAAATACAGACCATGGGATCTAGAAGGGACACGTGGTGAATATCCGCATGCTTCGGAAGGAGAGCACTTCAGGTAAAATTCTATGGGGAGTGAGAAAAAATCCCAAAGACCAAAGTAGCGAAGTCTGTGTGATCGTCGATATGAGGAGGACACACGTTATCAGATCATGGACTTCAGAGAAAAGTGTAAGGAGGAGGCGAAGCCGTTGACCAAAAGTCGTCTGAAGCTCCAGAGGTAAGATCCCATCCTAGCGATCAGTTGCTTGGACACGTGGCACCAGATATGTCACTTCGATGATAGAGAATTTCAGAGAAAACAAAGTGTGAAATCCCAAAGGTCGGAAGTCTCGAAGGTCAAAATCCATAGGAGCCGTGGATGAATGGAGGGACACATGGAGCGTGGAGATTTACTCTGGATAAAAGTCACTTTGGAGGAATTGAGGAGTGAAGGAATGAAAAATTCCCAAAGGTCCAAGCACCGAACTCCATCTGAACCATCCATTGGAAAAGGATGCATGGAAAAAGATCTGTCACTTCAGAGGATTGACACTCTGGAAAAAGAAGAGCAAGGGGGCATTGACTGCAAGTCACTAGAAGTGGAATCAAAGGACAATCTCAGTCGTCGATCGAGACGAGCGTGTGGCGCTTGATCCATAGCTTTGGGTACATAATACTTCAGGGAAAAAAGGCATTGGAACATTTGGAACTCCCGAAGTCGAAGGGGATCAAAGTTGTTGGATATTGGAGGAACGTGAGCCGTAGATCCCATCTGGGTAAGTTCGCCAGTTCAGGGTTTGGGTAAAAAGGCTTCAGTTGCAGTCAAAACGGTCGAAACCAAAAATTATGAAGCACCTTAGGGTTTATCCCCAGGTCATAACCTAAGGTCATATGAGGAGAGGGGCCTAACAGAAGGAGCTAACGCGCTCCAGTTTAAAATTTCCAAGAGCGCTAGGAAAAGGGCCCGCGGGTTACATAGGACCTGTGCCTAAGGAGATAAGGGGCCTATGTTAAATCAATATGGGTTCCAGCAGGGGCCCGAAGAGTCGATCAGACTCAATATTTTGAATGATACTAGACCGGGAGGTCGAGCAACCCTGAGGAGAGAGAGGGGGTCTGCATCAAGTGGTATCAGAGCCTAGGAAAAGGTTTTGTCTGATACCATCAAGTGGTATTAGATATGATTTTATTTATTTTACAGGTGGAAGGAAAAGTTGGAGAGGCTCTCAGTTGCAGGATAATCCACAGACTTTCCAGGAGGGCGGGCATAAGAGAAAGATGGCTACTGAAGGCCATAGGCATGGTCAAAGCAAGGACCTCTAGAAGAAAACAAAAGAAGAGATGGACAAAGAGCTTGAAGAAACAAGAGAAGATCTCGACAGGATAGCGTTGAAGATCCAACAAGAATATCAGGTATGTTGGAGGTATGAATGGCTAATGAAGCAGAAAATAAAGTGGCTTGTCCAAAATTTGTTGGCTAGAAGGAAACAATAACAATTGAGGAGTTGGTGGAGGGAAGTTGAAACCCTTAGTGACAAAGAGAAAGTGGTTTACATTTTTGAACCAGAGAGTGGAGAGAGCCTCAGTGATGAGGACGAGAAGAGATCAACAATTGATCTCATAGACTGCCAGGAGAGCAGAGGAGAAATTCCAGATTTCCAGGTGGGAAAAGGAGAAGAGATGAACTCAGAGGTGAGTTCAGATCAACAAGGAGTACTGGTAAAGGAGGATCAGAGGAGCATTTAGATCATTGGGGGAATTCAAATATTCCTACCAATTATCCCATCAAAGGCCAATGCACAAAGTTTAGGTGCAGTAGAAGAGAAAGGACAACCAACTGTGCTTGTCATAGAGGAGGAGGAGAAGGAGAAGATACTGAAGTTTTCCCCAGCAAAAGAAGATGAGCATACAATTAATATGCTCACTCCATGGGAGAAGGAGTTGGAGATGCTAGAGGATTGGTTGAACAATCCAGAACCAAAAGATGGCTGCTAGGAGATAGTCATGCCAAATGGAGGAGAATTCCATCCTGAGGAGCAACCGAAGGAAGCTGGAGTGGAACCAACACAAGAGGAGCTGGTAGAAGTAAATCTGTCAGAGGAGATAGTTGAACAAAAGTTCAATGAGGAGACTACATAATATGAGTCTTCAGGGAAGTGGCAAGTCAAGGCCACAGGAAATGAAGACAACATGGGAGATCAGGTTGATCTTCCCTTTCCTCAGCATGAGGAGATGCAACAGAGAAGTCTACAAAGAAGGAGCCAACCAGAAGAGTAGTTGGAGGAGGTAGTAGAGGATATAACGAGGTTGATGTTGAGATCAACACAAGAGATTAGCAAGGAGAAGATGAGAAGAAGAAAGCCTACAATGGAAATAGGGAAGCAACAACAGTAACAACAACATATTAGAGGAGAAGGTGGATAGCTCCAAGGGAGAGTTTGGGATCCAGGGGAATTTCAAAAGTGGAGAAGAGGGAGACATGGGTAGGAGCTCATGATTTTCCCAGCATTGGAGTATGATGCAGGAGCATCCTTTCCACCTCAACAACAAGCCAACATTCCATCACATCAAAGTGCATTCAAGAAGGGAGAGAGGTGCCAACCCTCTCATTTTTCCCTTGAATTTAAAAATTCAATGTAATTAAAAGAAATTAAATGTTGTAAGGATGAGTAGAGATGAGGTGATGCCTTTGTACATGAGGTAGTTAAGGTCACCTTTAATGGCTAGCTGTAAGTTGATCTAGATCTGATTCGGATTAGATATTTATTCAATGTAATCTGCCTTAGTAGATAGGCATTTTGATGGTGATTAGACACCACTAGAGTAGTTGGAGGGAAAGGCTCGATGAGCCCCTCTTGTACAAAGAATTGTAATGTATGCCCAATAGAGGTTGCTGAAAGTTGATAAAAAAACATTGTAAGACAAGGAGAGAAGAGCTAAGACTCTGTTGTAGTCTGATCTTTTGCACACATTGTAATTGACATTCTAATATTAATACAAAAGAATATATTTCTCTGTTTATGAAATACTGTGTGGTGAATGCTTGTTTTATGTTGCCAATGTGTGTTCATTTATACTGTAGATGTGTATGATAGGTTTCCATATGCAGGCATAAGATAGAATTCCCTATCTGTGATTTTTTGAGTTGTTCTAGGTTCTTTAGGCTAAGTGGAAGGGGTGCACGATAGAGTGTTGAGAACTCTGTGAGTCAACACAAGGAGTGCGCATCTGAATTTCAAATCAAATTCAAAGGAGAATGTGTGAGGAGGGCACACCAAGATAATTATAGACTCAGAGAGGAACCTTAAGGTTACTGAACACCTTGAAGGATAAACTGTGCAGAGAAGGCACATAAGATAGAGGTGTTGAACACTCTGTAGAACTCTGCCAGGAGGGCATTGAGTAGGTGAAAGTGTTTAGAAGTGAACTCTGTTTCGAGTTTAGAGGGACAAAAGAGTGTCAAGGAGAGGACATCGACAGACATAAGAGATACTTCAGAGTTCCTGGACACTCTGAAGGAAGGGCTCAACAAGGTGTGCTTTGAACGAGTGCACAAATCCAACACCTTTTTTAAGTGTTGGAGGAATTGAGGAACACCAGAGTTGTTGAACACTCTAGAGGAGAAGATATACAAGTGTGCACTGAGCAGAAGGTTCCAGGAGGTCACAAGACTTCCTTTGAAGGAGAAAATAAGGGCGAGGCCCTTAAATATTTGAGCCAATTCAAAATATCAGGGGGGATAATGCCTTTGCGTACAAAATCTCAGCAGAGAGGAGCAGAAGGCCGAGGCCTTCGGGGTTCGAGCCACATAAAATCTCAGGAGAGTCAGTGCAAGGAGTGCATAGGAGCGAGTTGATTCAAGATCAAAAGCTCAGTAGGAAAAGCAATTCGAGACCAAGCATTCAGGCTCGCAGCAGGAGGATCAAAGGCCGCAACCTTTGGATACTCACAAATTCTTCCAAGTCGGGAGAATGCAAAAGCTCAGGAGGGAGGAGCTACGACAGCCTTCAGATCATATGTGGGGAGAAATCTGGACCGTTAGATCTATGTCTAGACAGAAATAGGTGCATAGAGGAGGAAAATGGATCCCATCCATTAGATCTGGGCGCGTGGATCGACAGTCGTCTGATCCAGGTGAGTAGCATGGGATTTAACCCCCTTTAAAGTGCACAAGAGAGCGGGATAGACGAAGTCCCGACTNAGAAGGTCTCAGAGATAAATCTCTAGGAGATCTGTGTGGAGCAGAAGAAATATCGTTAATTTGCAAAGGTTGAAGAAATCAAGATCGTGGGATTTGGAAGGGAAACGTGGTAGAGATCCGTGTGCTTCAGAACGAGAGCACTTCAGGGAAAAGTCTGTGTGGAGTGAGAAAAATTCCCGAAGTTCGAAGTAGCGAAGTCTGTGTGACCATCGATCTGAGGATGACACGCATCATCAGATCATGGACTTCGGAGAAAAAATAAAGGAGGAGGTGGATCCGTTGACTAGAATTTGTCCGAAGATCCATAGGTAAGATCCCATCCTAACCATCAGTTTCTTGCACACGTGGCGCTAAATCTGTCACTTCAGTGATAAATAACTTCAGGGAAAATGAAGCGTGAAATCTCGAAGGTCGGAATTCTTGAACGTTGAAATCCACAGGAGTCATGGATGAACGGAGGGACACATGGAGCATGGAGATTTACTTCGGAGAAAAGTCACTTTGGAGGAATTGAGGAGTGAAGGCACGAAAATTGCCAAAGGATGAAGTGCTGAAATCCATCTGAACCATCCATTGGAAAAGGACGTGTGGTAGAAGATCTGTCACTTCAGAGGATTGACACTCTAGAAAAAGAAGAGCAAGGGGGCGTTGACTTCAAGTCGCCCGAAGTGGAATCAAAGGAAAATCTCAGTCGTTGATTGAGACGAACACGTGGAACTCGATCCATAGCTTCGAGTATGAATCCTTTAGGTAAAAAAGGCATTGGAACGTTTGGAATTCCCAAAGATGAAGTTCTAAAGGGGATCACAATCATTGGTTGTTGGAGGAACGTGAGCTGTATATCTCGTCCGGGTAAGTTCGTCGGTTCGGGGTTCGGGTAAAAAGTCTTTAGTTGCAATCAAAATGATTGAAGCCCCAAATTCCGAAGTGGCTTAGGGTTTAGCCCCGAGTCACAACCCAAGGTCATATGAGTAGAGGGGCCTAGCAGAAGGATCTAGAGCCTACCAGTTTAAAATTTCCAAGAGCGCCAGGAAAATGGCCTATGGGTTACATAGGACCTGCACCTAAGGAGATAAGGGGCTTGTGTTAAATGAATTTGGGTTCCCGCAGGGGCCTGAAGAGTCAACCAGACTCATTATTTTGAGCGATCCTAGACCAGGAGGTTGAGCAACCCCAAGGAGAGAGAGGGGGTCTGTATCAATTTTCCTCAAGCAAAACTATCTCGAGACCCAACTCTCTATACCCTAACCTCATCAAGGACATGCACTCAGAAATTACAAGGAGAAAACTACTATGATACCACTGATCCTGATTATGTCAATAATGAAATGAGATACAAAGGAAAATATAGCATCAACAAAGAAATACAATGAAACCCAACTTCTATCAATGAATAAAATAATAGAACACTATAGAACACAAACTCGCTAGAATTGGGTAGCTTATCTCTGAAGAGAAAGAGAAGTTGGCTACACTTCATTTGCAACAAGCTTTACATCACACTCCATATCATGCTTAAAGGACCTCCTTCACCTAGAATATATATGAGATATTGAGAGGAGAATAATTCACATGATGCATGTGGGATAAATTGGTCTAAGTTTACAAAATTCCATAGGCATGCAAAACACTAGGACTTCCTGTGAGGTCACCCATCCCAGTACTAATCTATCCCAAATTCATTTGACTATAGATTTCTAGTCAGATCTGGTGCATTAACACTGTAGGAATTACATTACATTACAAATGGAGATGGAATTACATTATATTCCCCATCAAAGGGGTGAATATCATGGTTTATCAAAACCACAAGCTCGAAAACGTTGATTTAGTGGAGAATTTTTATGGCCACTAAGATCCACCTGGATCACATTCAAACATATCTTATGATCAACTCCTAGAATATCATCAAAGCTCATTCTAACTTTTGATATCTCTCCATAAGATTTTTGTTGCCAATGTTCAACTAAAATGATGCATCATTTTCAAGCCCCAACCACCCTCTTCCTTTGGCTGAGCCAAAAATTGCTAGTTCACTAAAGGAACCTTTGAAACTTCCTTACATCCTAACCCTAGAAAAACAAAACACATATTTCTAATCCTTTCAAGCACCCCTTTTGGAATATCAGCCAATTATTTCCAAAAAACATGTATTGCCTCTAAGACAAATTTTACTAGTGTAACTCTACCACCTATAGATAACTACCTATTACACCATAGATCAATATGAGGCTCAATATTTTCCTATGTCCATCCCCAATCCTACTTTTTGAAACCATTAGATTTCAAAGTATTAAAAAGATATTTAAAACCTCGATTTAAATCATTGCAATTAAAGGGATAGATTTCATATAGAAGTTGAACCATATTCTCCCCCAAACCATTGAAATAAACATAAGACTTGATCTCATTTATAAACATAAATGTACCAGAACTAAACAAGTCCAAAATCTCCTAAAGATGCATATATTCTCTCATACTACCATTAGAAAAAATAAATAAAAGGTGATATAGAGAAAGAGATCCACCAATCTTAACCCAAATATAACCCCTACTCTCTGGGATGCAATAATACATTGACTTAGTGCCTCATTGACTAATAAAAACAATAGTGGGGAAAGAAGGAACCTCTACCTTAAACGCATATAGGGTTTAAAAACGTTTTAATCCAAACCATTTATAAGTAGGGAAAAGGACACTGAGTAGACACATCCCATAATCCACTTGATTACCTCCAAGTTAAATCCCACATACAAAATCAATAATCTCAAGTAAAACCATGAAATCCTATCATACACTTTGATAAATCAATATTTAGAATCATTTCTAAAATATTTTTTAATTTAACAATTTGCAACCCATATTGGATAGAACTAATCATCTGAAATATGTACTTCCCTTCTAGCAACCCAAACTTCTCTTGAGAAATCACTTCAATTTATTTATTTTTAAGCCTCATAGCCATGAATTTTACACATATCTTGTAAACTCAATTACACAATGAGATAAGCCTAAAATACTCAAAGTATTTAGGCTTCACCTTCTTATGGATCATGGCTAAAACAATAGAATTAAATTCCCCAAGGACCTTACCATACAACCTGACCTCATTCACCACCTTCAAGATATCATCCCCAAAATATCCAAAACACCCATATAAAACTCCATTGGCCAACCATATAGATGTAGACTCCTATCCTTTTTACAATATCACCAAGTAGTCATAATTTCGTCCTTTGATATGTCCTCTGTCACATCTAATTATCCTTGTCATCGACAAAACAAGGTAAACGTGGAGTTAATCTCAAGATCTCATCCATTTTTTCCATGGTTGGCTCATAATAAATAGACTTATCATGCTGGACCCCAAACATGCAATATTTGAAAAACTTGTCACATTTCATTCCTCATCTCTCACAGAGTACTCACTTTTATCCTTTGATTTTCAAAATGATGAATTTAAAAAAAAAAATCATCACCCTTCTCAATCCAATTAACCTTTCTCTTTAACCTCATTCCCTTTTCCCTTCAAGCAAGAGTTTTGTTTTTATTTTTCTCCATATCTTTTATAATATTTTTTTTCTCCTCAATAAATCACCTCATTCATAGCATAACAACTCCTTATTGATTTTGATCCTTTGATATGAAACCCAAGCCATTACTACCCCCTTTAATTTTTTTATAGACCTCACAAATTGATAACTAGTAGAATCTCTAGAGCTTGGATCATATGTGCACCATTCCTTCTTTACCAATGATTAGAAGTTCTTGTCATTGATCTTGATAGCATTGAATTTAGAAGGGATACTTGATCTTTAATTATGCCTTTCAAATTATGCTAGTATTGGAGAATGATTCGAGATATGACTAGCTTCGATCCATAGTCTAATTATTTCCATTGATGGAAAAAAATAACTCTAAAATAAGAAAATGATCAATCCTTTTTGAAATTCCTACATTTCCCATCTAATTGTTCCACCACTTAAAAATTATCTTAATAGGATCCATGCCAATTAACCTTGTTTATTCAATGTTAAGCCTGGAAAAGTCTACTTGTGTATCCACTTGAGTGCTTGACCCCGAAGCCTTCAATCTTAATAAAATGAAATTAAAGTGTCCACCAATAATCACAAATATTAATGAATGCAATCCAAAGAGAAAAAATGTTCCAATATTACTTCTCAATTCATATAGGCCATAATAGTTAACTACAAATATCTTCAGATTCATGTCCTTGAAAAAGAATTCAATCCAAAGACCCAAATCAAGCATAGAGGCATTTGTCAGAATGATGGTATTTTTCCAGGCTGTTAATAGTCCACCAAAACTCCCATTTGCATCCAAAGACAAAAATCCCAATCCTTCATAACCTTCCTCAACAATCACACAAAATTGGAACCCTCCCCTAGAGTCTCATGTAGTAACACACACTACTACATATGGGGTCAATATTCAATAAAAAATTACAACGATAAGGATAAAAGTAATCATACCATCGCAAATTATGACATAATTATTAAAATTTTAATCATTTTTTAATGGGCGCCCCGATGTGTTTCATACTTTCGACGAACTTCTAGGTTCGTTGATCTTGCGATGATATTTTGTTGATCTAGCAACTCACTTTAAAAATGTCAACTACCCGTTTGAAAATTGTTTAACGGTCACTGACTTGGTCAACATTGACATAGTCAATGTTCGTCGAAAGACCGACGATGGTGAGTGATTTTGTCTATTTTGTTGTAGGTCATTGTTCGTTGCATGAATTATTAGTCTTTTTTCTACATGCTACTTTCCTGGGATCCAATTCTTGATCTACATAGCTCAAATTTTTTACTTTGAAGGTTAGAAATTTTTAATATTTATTTGTCTCCTTTTAAATACCCACACTAGATTCATAACCCTTAGACATTATTTTATATGGGGACATAAATTGCTTCCTAGGAAATAGATATGAACATGTCTAATCAATTTGATTTAATGACTATACAATTTGTCTTGGTCTAGTTCTCTTTTATTGTTTGATTTTATTACTTGCTTATAGTGAAGCTTTGAAGACTATGTGGTAAAAACGTATGGTTTTGATTTCTTGATTAATTGTTGACTAATGTTATAAACCTTTAATAAATCTATGACAAAAATGGATTAATTCTCCAGGACATATGGGGTCAATATTCAATGATATTTGTACCATAAGAGTATATTCATATATTGTACTTATGTTGCTTCATTGGATTTTGTTGTAATATGAAATCCCAATGCCAAGGATTACAAATGAAGAGAATGAAAAGGACACTTTCTAGGTTAAGGGCCTTTGAAATATTGGTTTTGTTTGATGTCAACCCTTGAAGAAGTCAAGAAGCCCCGAAGGTATTGTTATGTAACCTGCAGTTGATCGAGGAAAAAGGACATGCATGAAAATATAAATGTAGGTAACTCTTTCATGGATGGAAAATACGTATCATGTCATTTCCAATGATATGTGACATGCCATGTGGTTCCTCGAGATTGAGGAATTATGGACTTGTAAAGTTGGAGGACCCCGAAGAATGATCTAGAAGCCCCTAGAAGGTCAACAATTCAACAAGAAGTTACAAGTCAATTATTAAGGGTAAATTCGTTGCAACAAGAATTTAATTAAGGGTAAATTGGTTGCAAGAAGAGAGTGTGGGTTAGCCCTAAAATAAGGAAAAGGGGTAAAGAAATTACAAGCTATCCCCTAAAGGAGGTCACTTGGAAAGTATAAATAAGACTTCAAGAGACTCTTATTAACACATATTGAGCACATTGAATATCTATATTGTAAAGTGTTATTGGAAGGTACTATTGATAGATCTGAAGTAGTGAGTCTGAGGTAGTGAAGTTCAGTGAAGAGTGAAGTTTCAGGATTCGAAGGGACGAAGTTGAGCTTACTGTTCTAGGGTTTTTCCTGAAGACATCCGCGCGTTGCAATGAAGGAAGATCATGGACATTCAAGATTTGCAGTAAAGGGAGACTGTGGGCATCCATAGGTTTTAGTGAAGGAAAACACAAACACACATAGAAGAAAGGAAATCCATGGGTTGTAAAGGAATTATGGTGTGGAAATCCACGAGTTTACAGAGTATAAGGAGTGAATTTGTTGATGAAATTGACGTTCAAAAGATATAATCTATCATGTCAACTACAATTTGAGAGGTAAAATTTACTATGTATGTTAGGGTTTATATTCTGCAGTAGTCCAACACATAATGTCTTAGTATTTCATGGGTATTTTATTTTTAATACATTCTTGTGGATCTTGGTATGAGGGTTTGAGGCATATGGGTTTGAGTTGATGAAGTATAGCAATAATGACATGTTGTGATAGTTATAGTCACAAATCAATAACAACTTGATTGATTCAGTGGCAGTGACAGGTTGTCTACATTTATATTTCTGGGTGGTTTGGACGGGGCAAGGAAAGGGGGTTGTAGCCTCCTTCCGGTTGGTGTCAGAGAATCAGGGATTTGGAGCTTCCTTTAGGTTGGAGCCTAAAAACTAGGGGGTTGTAGCCTCCTTCCAGTTGTAGCTAGAAAATAAGGAAGTTGGTGCTTCCTATGAATGTATTTCTTCTGACATATAAGAAAAACATTCCGTGGTTTTTTCCCACATTGGGTTTCCACGCAAACTTTTGGTGTACTGTGTATTTGTGGTTGATTTATATTGTTGATGATACATTAAATTCTAATGTTAAACTGTTAAGTACTGCTCATGAAGTTAACAAATACACATTGTGGTTAAAAGTGGAAATAAAGTGCTCATATTGATTCACACCCCTCTCTTAGTATTCCAACAATTGGTATAAGAGTAGGTCCTTCACGAAACAATTTAAACACTGGAAGGAGATAATGGAATACACTAATATTGGAGTACCAAGGTTTGATGGAAAAAACTATGCCTTTTGGAATAAAAGGATGGAAACATTTTTACAGGCATGTGGATTTGATGTTTGGCAATCAGTAGTATATGGATATACAAAACCAACCACTCCCCCAACTGACAAAGATGGAAAGGAACTCATAAAAAGTAATTCAAAGGATAAAGGCATCATTCTAAGGAGTCTGTATAATTTAGTTTTTTTCAAGGTTATGCATTGCAAGACTGTAAAGAATCTCTAGGATAAACTTCGAAACATATACGAAGGAGATGCCAAAGTCAAGGGAGCTAATATTCAAATCCTTAGGAAGAAATTTTATCAATTGAAGATGAAGGAAGATGATGACGTTTTAGCCTACTTTCTACGAGTTGAAAAAATAGTGAACACCATTAGAGGACTGGGAGAAGAAGTTGATGAATCAATGATTATTCAAAAGGTTCTAAGATCTCTTCCTATGAGATTTGATCCTAAAATATCATCCTTGGAAGAAAGAATTGATATTAACAGTTTGAACATGGAAGAGCTACATGGAATATTCACAGCTTTCAAGATGAGAATAGAACAAGATGCCCAATCATGAAGGAATCAATGTTTAGGGCACATAATAAGACAAAGAAGCAGAACAAGCCAAAATCAAAACCAAATTCTAGCTGCAACGACGATTCAGAGGAAGATGAAGAGGTAGGAAACTTTGTGAGAAAGTTGAAAAGAAGAACCGACAAATACAAATGTATGCTTCCATTAAAATGTTTTAATTGTGATGGTATTGGTCATTTTTATTCTAAATTTCCTTATGCTAATAATAAAGGTAGCAATGAAGAAGAATATCATAAGAAGAAAAAGAAAAATCAGAAGGGAGACAAGAGAAAGAACAAAAATAAATTCTTCAAGAACAATTTCTACTTAAAGGAAGACAACTCTTCACCAGAAGAGGATGATGATAGTGACAATGATTCAGAAAGAGTAATATTCATGGAAATAGAATATGATGAAGAAGATTCTAATGATTATGAAGAAGAAGGTGAAGTCAACCTCATAGAAGAATTAATCAGTGCCTTAAAAGAACTAGGGAAAAAAAGAAAGAAAATTAAGTCACTCAAGGAAGAGTTAAAGAAGAAAGAAGGATCTCAAAATTCCAACTCAGAAGAAATCGAGCAGATAATCACAAAGTTAAAGATCCAGGTAGAAGAAGACAAAATGATTAAAGAAAAAGTCAAAAAATAGTAAGAATATAAAGAGAAGATGATTGAGAGCTTGGAAGAAGAAATAATTACCCTAAGAAAAGATATTGAGAAGAAATATATGCAACATAATATCACCAAAATATTGGATGAGATCATCAATAGTCAACGGCCATACCATGACAAGTCCGGGCTAGGATACAACCAGATGCAGTCTAAGAAATGTTGAGGCTCCAAGACAACAAAACAAGAAGTAGAACAAAGCACCTATGCATAAATAGTCATAGGTACTCAAGAATAAAATCACAGAGGAACTAGACTACCAAGAAGATTTAGAACACATAACCAACAATCAACAACATATCAAGAAGAAGAAGGCTTCATAAGAGCAACACCATTCAGAAGACTCCCTACATTCAGGTATCAAACTATTTTTCTTATTTTATTCTATTCTTGTAACAATTTTGGTCATAAAGCTGCAAACTATAGATCCTATGCCAAGAACAAAAGAAACTATGAATGTTATTCAAACAACAATTATCCTAGAAAGTCACATGAAGCACAAAACAAAAATCATAACAGTTTTGGTTCACTAAGTAATGAAATAAATTGCTACAAGTGAAACAATTTTGGACACCTGGCCAAAGATCATAGACTGATTGTTCCCCCAAAGGAACCAAAGAAGAATAACAATAGTCATAAACAAGAACCACAAAGTATATGGAGAAGAACTCATGATCAATTCAACAATGAAGAACGCTCGCTGGATTTACAAGCACAACACAAGAAAAGTGGGTGGTATGTTGACAATGGTTTTTCAAAGCATTTGGTAGGTGACAAGAACACATTTTTTACTCTGAAGAAGGAATGAGATGGATTAGTTTCATTTGGAAATGATAACTCAACTAGAATAATAGGTAGAGGCAGAGTCAAGCTTGGAAGCAAAGATTCTAAGGAATAAAATGTTCTACTGGTCGAAGATATGAAGCATAATATTCTAAGTGTCAGTCAAATGTGTGATCAAGGACACACAATTTTGTTTGATTCAGAAAAATGTGAGATCAGAAAAAAAGGATCAGGAAAATTAGTAGCTATAGCTAGAAGAACCTCAAACAACATATATGTCCTGAATGAGATTGGAAGGGAAAAATGTTTCTTAGGAAAGGATAACGAAATTTGGCTCTGGCACATAAGGATGGGTCACACGAACTTCGATAAACTTGTCAAAATAAATAGAAAAGAAGAAGTGAAAGAAATGCCTGAGATCTCAAAGCCATCAAATACTCTACGTGAGAATTGTCTACAAGGAAAACAAACTAGGATCACGTTAAAATCAAAATAGTACTCCACTAAAAACTCATTGGAGATTGTACACACTGATATATGTGGACCTACAAGAACAAAGGGATTAAATGGTGAACATTATTTTATGCTACTAGTGGATGAATACACAAGAATGACTGCAATTTGGTTTCTCTGGAAGAATTCAGAGGATTTCAAACATTTCAAGATATACAAACAAATGGTTGAAACCAAGATGGATTTGAAAATCAAGTGTTTGAGATCAGATAATGGTGGAGAGTTTAAATCAAAGGAATTTATGGATTTATGTGGCGAACATGGAATAAAAAGACAATTCTCAATAGCCAAGACACCTCAACAGAATGGAGTTGTCGAAATAAAGAACAAAACAATATAGGAAATGGCTAGAACCATGTTGAAATATTCTAAGTTAAGTGACATCTTTTGGGAACATGAAATACATACAATAGTTCACTTCCTAAACAAAGGAATGCTCAAAAGTAACAATGATAAGACTCCCTATAAGTTATAGAAAGAAAGACTGGAAAATGTGAAGCATTTCAGAGTACTTGGAAGCAAATGTTATATAAAAAGAGAAGATGGCAGTCTTGGAAAATTTGAATCCCAAGTTGACAAAGGCATACTAGTTGGGTATTCAAGCAAAATAAAATCATATAAATGCTTTAGTCCAAGACTAAAAAAAATTATGGAAAGCATCAATGTAACGATTGATGAGACAAATGCATAGAAGTGAAAAGACGGAAGTAAAGACTTAGAAGAACAAAGTGACGAAGAAGATCTAAACGAAGAAGAAACAAAAGAAGAAGAGTAGACATAAGCGTAACAAGAGGAAGACGAGCAATAATTACCTCCTAAGACACCCAACCGACGAGTACAGAAAAATCATCCACCAGAATAGACTATATGGAATAAATATGCAGGAGTTGAAACCCGAAGAAGAATAATGTCACTAGAACAACAACACCTAGCATTGTTATCTACAGTTAAACCAAGAAGTTTTGAAGAGGCAAGCAAGGATGAACTCTGGATCAAGGATATGGATGAAAAATCAGATCAGATAGAGAAGAACGACACATGGGAACTGGTTCCTAGATCAAAATACAATAACATGATTGGAACAAAATGGGTATTTCAGAACAAGCTAATTGAGAATGGACATGTAACCAAAAATAAAGCAAGGTTAGTATGCAAAGGATATGCCCAGGTTGATGGAATAGACTTCGAAGAAACTTTTCCCCTGTTTCTAGAATGGAAGAAATCAGATTAATCTTGGTTTATGCATGTTCAAAGAAGAACAAGGTATATCATATGGATGTAAAATGAACCTTCCTAAACAGAGAGTTAGAATAAGTGTACATCGAGAAACCAAAAGGATTTTCGTTGTTAGAAAGGGACGATTGTGTTTGCAGGTTGAAGAAAGAACTATATGATCTCAAGAAATCCTTAGAGCATGGTACTCAAGGTTGGACATGTATTTACATCAATAATGGTTCAGGAAAGGTAATGCAGACAATAATATCTACATAAAGGTAAATGAGGATAACATATTAATAATTGAATTTTATGTTGATGATATTATCTTTGGAAGTGATGATGATAGGATGAATCAAAAGTTTGCTAAAGACATGCATAATGAGTTCGAAATGTCTTTGCTTGGCGATTTTAAATTATTTTTGGGACTTCAGGTATATTAGTATGATACATGTATATTTATTTCACAGACCAAGTACATCAAAGAAATTTTAAAAAGGTTTGGAATGGAATATTGTAAGCTCGTTAGTACTCCTCTGCAAACAGGTTGCAAGTTGAGAAAATAAGATGAATCTAAGGATGCAGATCAAAGACTCTACAGATCAATGATTGGAATCTTACTCTATGTGACATCATCAAGATCAAATGTGATGTAAGAAGTTGGAAAAGTAGAAATATTTCAAGTAGCACCAAAGGAAAGACATGTTATGGCAGTAAAGAGAATATTCAGATATCTCAAAGCAACAAAAGACTATGGGTTATGGTATCCAAAAAGAAATGAAATATCCCTAATTTCTTATACAAATGTAGATTGGGCTGGAAGAGTTGACAATAGAAGAATTACAAGTGGAGAAACTTTCTATTTGGCTGATTTTTTGGTATCCTAGTTAAGCAAGAAGCAATCATCGATATCATTGTCTACAATAGAAGAAGAATACATTGCCACAATAACATGTTGTACTCAGGTTCTCTGAATGAAACTAACTTTACAGGATATACAGGTGGACTATGATGATCCCATTCCGATACTTTGTGATAACACGAGTGCTATTAGTATCTCAAAGAATCCGGTGATATGTTCCAAGACGAAACAAATTCTGATCAAGTATCACTTTCTATGGGAACAAGCTAAAGAGAAGAACATCAAGATAGAGTACATTGGGAGAAATGGGTAGATTGCATATTTCTTCACTAAACCTCTTCCAAGTGAGACTTTTGAGTATCTTCGACAGAGAATTGGAGTAGTTTCTGAATCGAGTGAAATTCACAACATCAAGCACAAAAAGACAAGAGAAAAGAAGAAGTATATTTGACAGGACATGAATACTTGGAGTCAATAACTTTTGAATTATTTTAATATATGTCAATGATTTACAAGAGGAAGCATCGTGAAGACAAAAAGTCAACAGAATGATCCATAGAGTGCATATAGGGGGAGTATCCCCAAGAAGAGTGTAGACTGGGGGAGCAACCCCAAGAAGAGTTCCAACAGGGGGAGCAACCCCGAGGAGGTTTTATATAGGGGGAGAATCTCCAAGGAAATTTATCCATTGCAATTGATTTCAAAGGCAGAGAGAATGAGAAGATGCAAGGAAACATAGAGAAAGATCAGAGGTATAAAGATAGAGGGAGCAATGGTCAGAGGGGGAGCATAGTGTTGTGGTATTTCACCAGAGTGTTTCCATCAATTCCAAAGGGGGATATTGTTGAAAGATTGGTTGTCATTGATTTAAACCCTTGAAGAAGTCAGGAAGCCCTGAAGGTATGGTTATGGAACCCACAATTGATCGAGGAAAAATGACATACAGGACAATATACATGCAGATAACTCTTTCATGGATGGATAATATGTATCATGTCGTTTCTATTAGGGAGCTAACCTCCCTAAGCCCTCACGTATATAGAATAATATATTTTGATGTAATAAAGGATGACATTATTTAATAAGGCTTATTTAATAAATTGGAATAATTCTAGAAGGATCTTCCTCTAGAATGATGTTTAGAAGATATAATTAGTATAAATAAGAGTATGAGTCATGAGAAGTTTTGTATTGATAATTATTGTAATAGAGAATTGATTTTCTCGAGGTTTCCCCCTCAAATAGGCAAGTGAAAATTGTTTTCTATCAATAAAGGTATTATTGTGGTGTTGTGGTTTCATATATTGTGTTATTTCTTTGTTATTCTCTGTAATATTTCTGTTTTCAACTATTATAATAGATTTGGTACCTTACAAGTGGCATCAGAGCACTTGGCGTAAAATTGTGGGTTATTTTTTTTAGGGTAGAGACATATTCCGACATCTTAAAGCTACAAAGATATGTCATTCAACGCATAAATACAGTGTCAGGGAGTCATACATGCAAGAACTACAAGTGGTACTAAAGCACACATTGTTAGACACCGTTGTAACCCTTGTTGGTACCCCTTCGAGTGGTAGTGCATTAGACAATAGTTGTATACAGATCATCCTAGATATCCTGAATCCCTCCATAGATAAACCAATCGGTCACCTGACTGCTATAGTGCCACCAAGAACAACACTCAGGAAGATACTCTCTAGTACTTGGGTAGTATCACTAAGGGCAATATATGGCCTCATTAGTTGGTGCCTTGAGATATTGGTCCGAGTACTACTATTGGAATACACATGTATATTAGAGATCTATAACACAGGGAAAACCCTTGTCTGTAGAAACCCTACCAAGAATTAAAAAAATATATCTCCTATTCATAATTTGGGAATTTTGAAACTGATTTTTTCCTATTAATAATTTGGGCATTCTGACACTAAAATATTCTTCATATCCGAGTATAAATGCATAGGAGTAAAAAAGAAAAAAAATATATTAGATGGTCCCTATCAATTTTTAGCCTCTTTTTTTTTCCTGTGGCCCCAACCCCCTTCCAACAACCCTACTTGGGACCTATTCCATTAGAATCCTCTTTTCGTCATGATCATAGTGATACTTATAATTTCTTAAGATTTTTTTTCCTGGACCCACCCGTCCTTTCACCCACCTTTATTTCCCACCTCTTCTTGTGTTTTCCCCTCACCATGGCCAACACTCACAACCAAGACCTTGAAAAATACACAAATAACCACATTGAGTCCAAAATGGACTACCTGAAAGAGGAATTTAAGAAGGAAATCAATTCTCACCTTTCTAGCTAGCTTGAATCCCACCTTGAGTCTCAACTTGACTCATTTTCTACCAAGGTCTTGGAAAAACTAACCATTTCTGGAATCCCTTCCTCATCTGACCAACCTTCTAACCACGAAGGTACCGCTTCCTCCAATTCCCAATAGTTTTTGTCAAACCCTTTTCATCATGATCTGTGTCTTCCATGAGTGTAGTTCAAAAATTTTTATGGCTCGAATCCCAATGGTTGGGTCACTCAATTGGAACACTACTTCTCCTTGCATGGCATCACTGATGACTTGTCTAAAATTCATTACGGTGTCCTCTATTTTGACCTTGAACATTGGAAATGGTGGTAATGACATCAAAATAATGCTAAGGATATGTGTCTTGGACCCAGTTTGTGGCTGAACTTTATGGCCAATTTGACACTGATACACATTGCTTGGGTCGTTTGACCAAATTGAAACAATCAGGTACAATGAAAGAGTTTATAGCTGTATTTGAGTAATTAGCTTCCAGAATGGAGGGCATGTCTGATACTTTTTTCTGAGAATTCTTTATCAGTGACCTCAAGGATGATATACGAGTCCAAGTCCTCATGACTCACCCCCAGACTTGGTTGGAAGCTACTCAATGTGCCAAGGAATCCCAACAAGTTGTTTTTTCCCAACACTGCAAACCTTATTTCCCTCTATTCCCTCTTCCTACCACTCCTACCCCTCATCCCACCCCTCTCAAGATCCAAAAATTAACCTAGGAAGAAATGGATGAACTCCAACTCAAAGGTATTTTGTATAAATTCCGTGAAAAAAAAATTCCGGGGCACAAGTGTAAGGAATAAAATTTGTTCATGGACATATCTGAGGATTTTGTTGAAGATGAGATCAAGGCTTCTCATGCAGCTGATCTACCTAAGCCAGCTCTATCAATTCTCCATCTGATCGACCAGAAGTTGAACTGATCATTTCCTTGAATGCACTCACTGGCTTCTCTGCTTCACAAACCCTAAAACTATTTGGATGCATTAAAAACCATAAGTTCATCATCGTAATTGATAGTAATAGCACTCATAATTTCATTCATCAATGCATTGGTCAAGAAACCCATTGCTATATCCATGCAGACAACAATTTTCAAATCATGATTTCCAATGGAGGTTCCATGAAATGTGGGGAGAATTGTGAAAATGTGTCTCCAAATTGGCTAGTACAACTTGAAATATCATATGTTCACTATCGAAATGGGTGGTTGTGAAATCGTGTTAGGTGCAAAATGGTTACACACTTTGGGTCCCATCCTCATGGATTTTAAGGAATTGACCATGTAGTTTCAACATGATGACCAACAATACAAGTTCCAAGGAATCACAACAAGATCCCCTAAGATCACCAGTTCCCATCGAATGGGAAAGCTCCTCAAAAAAGGCCATTTCAAAATTGTTTCCCAACTCAGTGTCATTCAAGCAACTGAGACACTATCTGTTCATCTTGACCTCCAATATATACTTTCCAAGCACCACACTATTTTTTCTACTCCCCACGGCCTTCCCCATTCTCGTGGTGTTCATGATCATTCCATTCCTCTTGTTCTAGGTAGTCTTCCTCCCAATGTAAGCCCGTATTGTAATCCCTTTTCCCAGAAGAATGAAATTGTGAAAATTGTTCAATAATTGCTCTATGTGGGTGTCATCCACCATAGTAATAGCCCCTATTCTTCTCCCATGGTCATGGTCCTCCAGAAACTTTCATGCTCTCAACAAACTCACCATCAAATACAAGTTTCCCATTTATGTCATTAATGATCTATTGGATGAATTGAGTGGTTCTCACTACTTTAATAAACTAGATCTTTGTTCTAGTTACCACCAAATACGTATGAAAGAGGTTGACATTCCCAAGATGACTTTCAAACTCATGAGGGCCACTATGATTTCTTAGTCATTCCCTTTGGCCTATGCAATGCCACCTCCACTTTCCAAAGTCTCATGAATCATGTCTACCTTCATTTTCTCCTTCATTTTGTCTTAGTTTTCTTTGATGATATTTCCATCTATTGTAAAACACAGACAACCAATCTTTCCCACGTGGATCAAGTTCTCCATCTCCTTTCTCAGCACCAAATTTTCCTTAAACAATCTAAGTGTGCCTTTGGAGCTTCAGAAGTGGAGTATTTGG